>JAODAL010030138.1:0-50456 GCA_025379985.1 Phyllomedusa bahiana | reverse complement strand
CCATTGATTTGCGGGCGTACCTTTGTACCTGGAGAATGTCTCTGCCGAGCAGAAGTAGGATGTTTGCGTTCTTGTCAAGAGCAGGTTTATTTCAGTGACTATGGCCCTTAGATGAGTATGATAAAGAGCACTTCTGGCGTAGGGATTTCCTCTCTATTAGATGGTATTTGGTTGCATTCAACAAGTGTTGGTAAGGGTATCCTGACCTTGTGTCGAGGGGAAGCTACCATGAGTCCACTTGCTCTCTTTCCAGAGACCTCGTGACGCCATACAGGTTACCAAAGTGTAAGGAAGGTGTCTCCTTCAAGGTTGAACAAATCAAAGATTTTCAGATTTTGCGAGTGACCGGTTGCTTTGATCATCCAATATGGCATACACCTTAGGACTCTTTCTGGATGATCCTTGAGATATACGTTGACAAGACATATTCTTTCCCACACGACTTGTATAGAGACCTTCACCACAAAACTTCTGTGCATTGAGGAAGATACGGTGGTAGGATTCACAGTTTAGTCCAATTTTCCCGCCATAGCTTTGCCACTGGCGGTGACTGGGATGATGGCCCCCATGTAAAATTGATGATGGAAAGTGCTTGCACATGGTCAACACTGTCACATTCAAGGGCACTTAATAAACCAGCTTTACAATCTTTAGAAAAATGTTCTGTGGAAGCACAAACATTTGTAACATATCCCAAATTTTGTCAGAAGCTCTTTGCGTTCCTTAAGCGGTTTTTATTTCTGAAGCCGATGAAATTTCTTGAGAGGATGTGGCTTCCTGTGAATTGGGCATTAGGACGATTTGGATTTTCAGTTTTCTCACCTTCACTGTCTTATCCAGAAATGATGTAGGTGCAGGAAGAATGTCAGTCTTTTTTACTGACACTGGTCCTCTAGGATTCCTGTAGTTAGAGCGTGGACTGTCATACTTGGGATGAGATGAAGTAGGCCGCCAGACTCCTACTGTATAAGAAGCTTGGGTCATTCTTGGACTTTCAATGTTCTTTATGAACCTCACAGAAGTAGGAGAATGGAGGAAAGGAAACGTGGGTACCCCCTTTTTTTATCTTGCCCCGAGGGCTGTCCACTTTTCTGAATGTTGTATGGCAGCTTGGGGGACTTTTGGGGTTTAACCCCCACGAGCAGTGTCCAGGTAACTGAGGCCAGGTAAATGAGTGTCTGCTTTGGCCAGCTGGAGTCCAAGAGTAGATCACTGAGTTCTTGGAATTTCTCGTTGTCCTTGGGCCGGTTTATTTTGAGGACACTTTGAAGCCGTGTAAACAGAGCATTCTCTATGGCTCTGGACTGCCATAGCTCCGGTCTAGTCTCTCCCAAGCAGCTACTAGGCCTGCCACAGGATTTGTAATATGAACAGATCTGAGTCTCTTGACACGTTCTGTAGACTGTGGGCCAAGCCATCTGACTAGCAGGTCCAGTTCTTCTGCAGTTTGTAATGCCAATATCCTCAATTGCTTTCTGAAGGCAAATTTCCGGGATCTGTAGTTCTCAGTGGGTTATCAAACCTGGTGAGGCTTGTTTTAGTAAGATCACGGCGAACCATGAAACTTGCAAACTCTGAAGGGTCTGGACCTTTCTGACTTCAGGCAGTAATTGTAGGCTGGTAGTGCTGATATGTTGTTAGTGGTGTTGATTAAGAGACATAGGGTTATAGGGAGCTGCATAGGCATTCATTGTAAGAGCAGGTTTACATTCAATTATATGTGAAGCTGGATCGGTGTAACGATTCGGTGGACCCGCTGGACCACCGAAACGATGTAGCTAAGCCAAACCAGGGAACGGAGATTAAGTAGCCCCCGGTATTCACCAGAGCCGCCGCAAAGGGGTTTGGACTTACTGCGGGTGAGGCTACCAGGTCGTTACCCCCTGACGTGACGGGCTTGTGGTGGCGGGCCGGGGGGTACTGCGGGGTTTACAGAATCGGAATCCAGAGGTGTAGTCGGAAGGCAGGAGGTCGGGGCAGGGGCAGAGGTTCGTTAGTCAGGTACAGGAGACGGTCAGGGCAGGGGGGGCAACAGGCAAGGTCGGGAAAACGTAGCGGAAGGGACTGGTACACGGGTAATCAATACGGACAATAGAGACACTCTAAACTCACTAGACGCACACCCAAAAATTTCTGGCAGCGAGTGCTGGGGGCTTTAACCCTTAAATAGAACCCACGCCCGGCCCAAACAACCAATTAAAGGGACAGGGCCCCTTTTAAAAATCTAAACCAAGTTTTCGCGCGCCGCGGCTCAGCGCGCTAAGGAACGGGCACGAGCCGACGGACAGCACGGACGGGAGCGGCGTTCACTGGGGTGGGGCCAGATAAGGGAGCAGACGCCGGGACCGTGATCCCCGTGACAGTACCCCCCCCCTCTTTTTTTTGAACCTGGCAAGAAGGTCAGGGGACAAGTTGGCCTCAAAGGGTTCCCCCGAACGCTCCTTGGCCCGAATCCTTTCCAGTCAAGAAAAGAAAGAACCTTTCCCCTTACTGTCTTCTGTGCCAGCACCCCCTTCACCTCAAAGATGTTATCAGAGGTGGCCACAGGAGAAGGCAAGATAGCCCCCGGGAGAAGGCGATTTTAGTACCACCGGCTTGAGGAGAAAGACATGGGAAGGCATTCGGGACCCGCAGAGTGGGTGGCAAGTTGAGCTTGTAGGGGACCGGGTTAAGTTGCCGAAGTACCACAAAAAGGACCCAGATATTTAGGACCCAAATTGTAACTGGGCACCCTTTAAGCGGATGTACTTGGGCAGATAACCACACCCTATAACCTGGCTTAAAAATGGGAGGAGGCCTCCCATACCTATCGGCCCGACTTTAGCGCGGGGGGAGGCCGAAGAAGGGCTTGGGCGAGTAACTTGCCAGAGTGACTTGATGTCCCGAACTTGGGCATCCACAGCAGGAACCTGACATGAGGTGGCTAGGGGGAGAGGTGGGCGGGGATGTAAGCCAAACACAATATAAAAGGGTTTCGCTCCAGCAGATTCTGAGTCAAGGGAATTATAGGAGAATTCCCCAGGGGAGGAGGCCAGACCAGTTGTCCCGACGGGCAGACACAAAATGTCGCAGATTTCGGGGCCCAACACTTGGTTGACCCTCTCACCTTTCCCGGTTGGTTTTGGGGTGGTATGCAGATGAGAAGTCCAACTGCACCGTAACTGCGCACAGAGAGGCAAGAACTTGGATACGAACTGGATCCCCTATCCGAGATGATGTGCAACGGGAGCCCGTGTTTAACGGGAATGTGGTGGAAGAGAGCTGGGCTAGCTGAGGTTGCCGAGGGTAAGCGGGCAGGGGCACAAAAATGAGCCTTTTGGAAAACCTGTCAACCACCAACAAATGACCGTGTTTCCGGATGAGGCCGGCCAGGTCAGTGACAAAATCCATAGCAATATGGGTTCCCCGGGTTTCTCAGGACAGAGAGAGGCTGAAGCAGACCGCGGGTCGGAGGGAGGAACCTTGTTACGGGCACAAGAGGCACAGGCAGAGTCAAAGTCTCGAACGTCTTGCATGAGAGTGGGCCACCAGTAGTATCTGGAGATGAGTTGTGCGGACTTGTGAATCCCCGGATGACCCGCGTTTGAGAGAAGTCCCATTTAAGGATTCGGAGCCGCAAAGCAGGACGGATGTAGGTCTTCCCTGGAGGTATCTGTTGAAGATCTACAGGAGCAGCCGAAAGAAGTCGTTCCGGAGGAATAATATGCTGTAGGGGTGGCTCCCAAACCACAGTATCGGAGGATCTGGAGAGAGCGTCAGCTGAAGTTTTTTCAGCCGGTCGGAAGTGTAGAAGGAAATTTAAAACGGGCGAAGAAAAGCGACCACCCGGCTTGTCGCGGATTCAAACGCTGGGCAGATTGCAGATAGAGAAGGTTCTTGTGATCAGTGTAAGATCTCAATGGGGTGGAGAGCCCCTTCCAGCAAATGACGCCATTCTTCTAGGGCCAACTTAATAGCAAGAAGTTTCCGGTCACCCAAAAGTGTAGTTGCGCTCGGCTGGGGAGAAGGTCTGGAGAAGAATCCCAAGTTCGCAATTTCCCTGCGGAGGACTTCTGAAGAAAAACGGCGCCGGCACCAACTGAGGAGGCGTCGATTCCCAAGACAAACGGGCTGAGGGGTCTGACGAGAGAGAACTGGAGCAGAATCAAATGCGGCTTTTAGACGTTTGAACGCCTCTTGAGCCTCGGGAGGCCAGGATTTGGGGTCGGCACCCTTCTTGGTGAGGGCTACCAAGGGAGGCACCAGAGATGGAAACTGAGGAATAAAATTGCCTATAATAGTTGCCAAACCCTTTACAAAGGCCTGAATGGCCCAAAGGGCCCTACTGGGCGAGGCCATTGCAGGAATGCTGAGAGCTTGGTGGGGTCCTTTCTGAAGCCCTTGATCTGACACGATGTACCCTAAAAAGGGCAGGGAGGTGCGTTCGAACAGGCAGATTGTACTGTAACGATTCGGTGGATCCGCTGGACCACCGCAAGCGATGGTAGCTAAGCCACGCCAAGGAACGGAGTCAAAGAAACCCCCCGGTTTATTCACCAGGGGCCGGCGCAAAGCGGGATGGACTTGCTGGCGGCGTGAGGCTACCAGGTCGTTAACCCTGAGGGTTGACTGGCTTGCGGTGGCGACCGGGGGTACTGCGGAGGTACCGAATGGGAAAATCCATGAGGCGTTGTCGGACAGGCAGGAGGTAGGGAGGCGGCAGAGGTTCGTAGTCAGGTACAGGCGGCGGTCAGGGCAGGGGCGGGCAACAGGCAAGGTCAGGAACGTAGCGGAACGGACTGGTACACGGGTAATCAATACGGAAAATAGAGACACTCTAAGCTCACTAATGCCCCCCAACAATTGGCAGCGAGTGCTGGGGGCGTAACCTTAAATAGAACCAACGTCCCAGCAAACAACCAATTAAAGGGACACTGGCCCTTTAAATCTAAACCAAGTGTCGCGCGCTAAGGAACGGGCACGAGCCTGACAGCCAGCATGGACGGGAGCAGCGTTCACTGGAGCGGGGCTAGGTAAGGGAGCAGACCCCGGGACGCGGGCACGGGGGTGGTTGGTCGCGGGCGGCCGCGATGCCCGCACCGAGCCCCCTGCAGGGAGGGGACCGGCTGCGGGGGCAGCGGCGCCAGCGACCCCCGTGACAGTCGGCATGGTTGTCAGGGGGTGGACAACTTGCTGGCATATTAGTTTGGACCTTGGTATCTTTGTATTGAGGTTGCGAGGTGTATGGCCTTGGTGCATTGTAAATGTGTGAAGGAGATACCGGGTGCAGCAGGGGTTTGTAGGGACTGTACTGACCTCGAATGCAGGATCTAAGAAAGGGATCTGTGCTTTGTTGCATTGGAGGAAAATCTGACCTGTCAGGAATGTTGGTGGCATTCAGAGCTTCGCTGTTTTGGCTTAGCACATAGTCTCTTGTGCGCGTAACAGGGTCTTTCTACAGCCACTAAACTTAGGTTGGAGTTGCTTCTTCACTTCCACTAGCAGTTTGTTCTAGAACCTTTTAAAATCTTGCCATGCGCCGGTGGCATGTTCACATTGTTTCTGCAGAGTTTCCATCTCGGCTATTTTGCATGCTGTTTCTGCTTCCATAAATGCGCTTTGTTGTGCTGTTTCTGCTTCCACAGATGCCCTTTTTTGTGCTTATTCTGCCTGTAGTCTAGTAGGCTCTGCTGCGGCACGTGCTCTTATGAGCTGTCACGAGGTAGAATATCTTGAAGATCGTGACTTAGATGATCTTTTGGAATGCCTAGTAGATTTGGAAACACAAGGATGATTCTGCAGTTGTGTGGATCTTGACATTAATTTGGACTTAGTTTCACATATCAGGTTTTCACGTTCAATATTAAGGCGCTGGAAGCTGAGCAATTCATGTAGGAATCTGGGGTTATTAAGCTTCTGTAAAAAATCACAGTAATTTGGAACTTGTAATGGTATAGTGTTCATACATTGCAGAGAGTTGTCCTAGGGCTCCTTCTAGTAGTGTTTCATTACAAGCACCCTGTGAGATGTGGGAGATATAACTAAGCAGTTTTTCCCATTGATCAGTAGCTTCAGAAAGTATTTCACTTTTTATGCTTTCAAGATTCTCTCTGACCTTCCATGTAGGGTGAGTCAGGCGTCTTGCTCTCTCACTAGGTTGTGAAGTAGGATTCCTTTCATCTTGCAGCTGCAGCTGCTCACTGTGAGTGGTGCTGCCTGCAGCCATGGTGTAACACAGACAGGATATAAGATGGAGGAATAGGATGATCTTGCTAGAAGCTGTGTTTGAGCTGTAGCTGCTATTCACACTGCAGACTGACGCTTGCTTGTCACTGTCACAACACTGCAGCTGTATGTGGTAAATCTTGCTGAAGTGTGAGCTTATCTGTGTTTCTAACCATCTTTTCACTATTCTGACTCCAATTCGCTTGACAGCAAGTGGGGAAAATTCCTCAGGCCCATGTGGTAATAGAAGTCTGTATTTAAACTGTAAACTTACTTCAGTTATCTTGTCAGATAGCGACAATCTCAACTGCTCGGCGTGTATGAAGAACCAACAGGAGTTTATTCCAGCTGAATCTTGTAGTTTACACCAAGTAGTAGGTGAAAAGTTTAAACTTTCAGAGCTGATGCAGAGAATGAGGATACAGTGCTTGACTGAGAGAGAAAGATGGAGAATGCTAGAAGAAGGGAGGAGCTGAATACCTCAGAGCACACATACAGGAAGATGAGAAGGACAAACTTAAGAACAATGTAAAGCAGTAATAGAAATTACAATACTGAATATGAACCATGAAATCATGGGACATGACACCATATTTTTTGATAGGGTCCTTCACTGCATGTATACAAATGTATCATGTCTCCCCTTAGACGTCTCTTCTCAAGACTATAAGTTGAATTCCTCAAAGGGGTTGGCTCACTACAAGGATTGCTTTTCATGTTAAAGATCTTGCAAAAACAAGTCACTTTGCAATACGTGTCCATTAACCATGTCATACCTATTTCTAGATATCCGCCCTCGTATGTGCTGCATCAGCTCCTCAGGTCGCTATAGCTACAGACCTTTTTGATCTCTCTGATAGTCTGCCAACACTGGTTGCTATAGCTACAGACCTGGCTTCTACTGCAGCCTTGTAGAAGCCAGTAAACACACCCCTGAATTCCAAGTGAAACCAAGAAAACAGGACTGAGGTAAGATGAATCAATGTAGTGAGACAAACTCTTTAATCTTTTCTTTTATAACTAAGACCCTTCCTGCTCTTATCAGTTCGGTTGCTTGTCTTTTATATTAAGACCATACAAGTGAGTAGTCCAGTACATTTGTATTGGACTATTCACCTGTGTGATCTTGATGTAGAAGCTGTAACATTTTTTACTATTTGTTTATTTGACAATTTGGATTATTACACTCCTTCTTAATGTCTTTGGCTCCAATGGCCATTTAGAGGATTATAATGTATATTCCCCCCTATAGTTGCTAATCTTTTTACCAATGCTTTATAGAGAGATGATTTTACATCCCTGTCCAGCAAGTCCCTGCTTTTTTAAACCCCTTCCCACCGCAGCGATTTTAGTTTACATCACATTTGTTATTTCCATCACCTCTCCCCCTCCAAACTTTTTCAGTTTTCTGTCTACATAAATATGTGGCCTTATTTTTTGTGTGATAAGATGTGCTTTTTAATGCTACTGTTTACCTATCATATAATGTACTGAGAAACAAAGAGAAAATTCTATGAGGGAGGGGGTTTAACAAGAAAAAAACCGCAATTGCACCATTTGTTAAAAAAATTTCTGTGCTGTATAAACGACAAGTTATCTTTATTCTGCAGGTTCGTATAATAATGGCGATACAACAGTCTTAGCATTTGTGATGTGGATATCCAAACACTCAGCGTATCCAATTCCGATTGAAATTTCTGAACATTTCAGAGTCATATGCAAAAATAAAAACAGTGTTATTAATCTTATCCCCTATATCCTTAATAAATAAACTGATTAAAAGCGGACCCAGTACTTAACATAGGGCTTGATCACTTATAACCAGGGAACATTAAGCGTTGGAATCACTTACCACCACTCTCTAAGTTGATTCGATAGCCAGTTGAAATCCAATTAAAAAACTCTTATTTCAGAAGCTGCAGATCTTAATTTACTGATTAGACATTTATGAGGGACAGTGTCAAATGCTTTTGCAAAGTCCAAAAAACACATAAAGTGAGGTATGCCAGTATTCTGGCTTAGAAAAGTCACAACATTTGCAAAAAATGTAAAGGTTTTTATTTACCCAAGTGATGTTTTATTTTATGGAAGTGCTGCCCTATTTTCCATTTTTTGATAATAAAAGCATGGTAGATTTCCCTTTTGTGTCTGATGCAGAAACAGTAGATGTTCACTAAGTAGAGAAAGTATAGCCCAGTTAGATCTATTTTGCCCTATAGAAGTCCCTTCCACAGTATCCATTTAGATAAATTTTTATGCTTTCTTGACAGATACCACGAACAGGGTGCAAAAATGAGATATGGATGGTGACTAAGGCTTAAAAGGGTTGTATGCCTTGGTAAACTTGTTTAAAAAGGTACAGAGCCCCTCTTAAAATAAAAATAGGCTATACTGATCTTTCCCCAGTCTCTCCGGTCTTCTAATGGCACAACATTACTTTAGTTAGGGAACATTGCCACTGTAGCCGCTGATTGGCTAAAGCTATTTCATGCCCCTAACTTATATCACTGTTCAAAGCTCTTTACTTTCAAATGGTGATGCAAGTTAGGGGCAGTGGTCGCAGCGCTGACGTCCACGTTCAAAAGCGATGCCGTGTCAATAGAAGACCAGAGTGACATTTAGCTGCAACCGGGAGAAGTGGAGTATAACTTTTTCTTATGTTACTTGGGGCATTGGACCTTTTTAAATCACTTTTAACAGAAGTGGAAACCCCTTTAATGTATTTGCCCATCTTACTCCAAAACCCTTTTCTTTAAGACAGATGTAATTAAAGGGAACCTGTCACATAGATTTTGCCTCCCTTGCTGAGGGCAGCACAAGCTAGAGTCAGACCTGCTGTTTCCAGCTCTGGGTCCCTTATTCTGTAAGATGCTGTAGTTTTAGAGCATTTATTGCTCAAATCTTATTCATGAGCAGGTGTTAGCCCCACCCACCAAAGGCTAGCCCCGCCCACTGACAGTTATTCACATGTTTCTACCTGTTCAAAGTAATAGGTTTATCAGTTGAGGTGGGCGGGTCTAGCCTCAGTTGGGTGGGGTTTGAAAAAAAAACTGACTCTTTGAAGGACTCTTTTCTGGCTGAAAACTGCAGATTTGAGTATTAAATACACAAAAACTACAGTATCTTACAGAGCACTGGAAACAGCAGGTCTGTCACTAGCTTGTGCTGTCCTCAGCAAGGGGGGCAAAAACTATGTGACAGGGTCTCTTTAATGCCAGTTTTGATAAATTGTCCCGTAAGTATATATGCAGATTGGATAAACCTGGACTAGACAATCTGAAGATGTGCCAAATTTATCACAGTGATTTGGTGCATCTCACTGGACACTAAGGGCGCGTTCACACAGCAAGGGACAAATACCGGTCGGTTTAATCAACCGGTATTTGTCCGGTTTGTGTGCAGTGCACACGGCCGCAGGGGGGACGTTTTTCTCCGCGATGAGCTTTTCTTCACATTGGCTTGCACAGATTCTATCCGAAAACTGCACGGAAGATTGTGCAAGCACAATGTTTTTCGGGCGGCCGGTGGTTTCATAAACCGCTGGGCGGAAAACCCGTGCAGTGCGGACCACTGCACAGGTTTTCCATAGAGCACCATTGTGCTCATTTTCGGCCAGTTTTCAGGCGGTCTGCAAAACCGCAAACCGCCTGAAAAACCGGCCGAAAACCTGTGCAGTGGGGACATGCCCTAAGGGCCACATGTATGAAAACTGTTTAGGTCTAAAACTCACTTTTTTGCCCATAGTAACCTATAGGTAAAAAAGTGGGTTTTAGACCTAAGCAGTTTTCATACATGTGGCCCTAACTTTGTACCACCTTTTGATTGCCTTTATATACCCCAATATTTACATACCTTTTCTTCTAAAACCACTATCTCTTGTCAATTGAGCTGCAAAATTCTGCTTCTACTAACTGCATCTGACCAGTTAAAATGAAAAAAAATCTTTCTAATAAAGTCTGCGTGTAGCCCTAGATCTATGTTATGACAGCACTGCTTAATTGTAAGTGTAATTAATATGGAACTTTACCTTACAAATATGACAATGTGTAACAAGTTTTAACAAGTATTGAGGAGACAGCTGTGGGGAATTATTAAGAAACTCCTAAAAGATCCAGAGGATAATGAGATAAGCAGTAAAACATTTGTTATGTATTATTTACAAAATCTAAAATTCTAGTTCTTTTTCTAAATCCTTTTCCTGTATTGCATAGTTGACTGCAGCAGATACCCTGTAATAGGTGTCACAGATGCCCCTGCGACCCTCATCCCGCGTCGTAGGTGCATCCGTGCCCTGCTTGTCCCCCACCTTACTTACCCGGCCGCGCTTCTGCTGCAGTCTCTGTCCCTCGGCGCGCGGGGTCCCGCTCCCTAGGGTACGCGCGCACCGGCAGTGTTAAATTTAAAGGGCCAGCGCACCGATAATTTCCTATTGCTGGTCGCTGCCCCTTTGTAAGCCTGCCCCTTCCTGGTACCCCCGCCGGATCTTTAGTGCCCCGTTGCCTATTGAAAAAGCGTTTATCAGTCTCCTCTATATCCTGTGTACCGTCCCTTCTTGCCTACGTCCCTCAAGCACGAATCTTTGCCGCCAGTCCTGACTTTACTGCTTATCCCCAGCTACGTCTTGCTTTACGATTTTGTACCACACTAAACCTCGGCTGCCACTGCAAGTAAGTCACGTCAGCGGTAGCGACCTGGTAGACTCCCGCCACAGCAAGTTCATCCTGCTTTGCGGCGGGCTCTGGTGAATACCAGGACCTACTTAGATTCCGCTCCCTGGCGTGGCTCAACTACCATCGCTTGCGGTGGTCCAGTGGATCCACTACTGCTGATCGTGACAATAGGCTTACAAGCTGCACACCTGTAGTGTCAGACTAGGCCACCATCTCTTGGGTGTCATCAGCTCTGACTCCAAAACAAGGTCTAAGGTACAAAGGTGACAACAGTATCATACACAATGACAAATAATGAAAGAAAAGAAGTTTGGAATGTACATTAGCTGTCTAATGCAGCATCATCAGCCAGCTGGCACTCAAGCTCGGACTGGCCCACAGGGCAACATGGGAAACCTCCGGTGGGCCCCTAAGCATTGTAAACGTGGAGTGTCTTTTAAACTACATATACATCCTTGGGACAGGCAGAAAGGCAGAGAGAAAGATGCAGAATATAAGAGGCATGTACAGTAGCTGTAGGTTGGACCCCCAGAATCAACTCCACAGGTGGGCACCCAGAATGAAATTCCACTGGTGGGCCCTAGGCACCCCAGTCTGACACCTGTTCTTTGGGCCCACCAGAGGAAATTATTCTGAGGAGCCACCCTCCAACTATACAGGATATGTGGATGACCACTTTTAATGGACACTACCATCAAATTTAGTCTTTTCACATACTGACAAGCAATATGTGACTATTATATGTATATTTTTTATTGGATAGTTGTTTTTGTTCAATGTAATATTTTTAAGTTCCTCTTTGTATATTACTAAGTGGTTTGTCTCTGACTTTCCCTATTTGAGCTCTGATAGTACAGCAGTGAGGATTGCTTGACAGTTATCTTCCAGGCCACTAAGGGCCTGAGACGGGTAAGTGTTTTCAGCAGGACCTCTTAGGTGTGAAGAAAGATGGAAACCAGCCCATTGGAGAAAAAGATGAACTCATTATCCTTTCATGTATTGTTCTTAAAGGGAAATATGGACAGTAACCTATAGACACTTGTCTTCACACAGAGCAGATAAAATCTCTGTTATCTCATGACCAGGGCAGTATCAAAAGAACAATGTATTTAGAAAAAAGTATTCAATTAAAGGGAACCTGTCACATAGGTTATGCCCCCCTTGATGAGGGCAGCACAAGCTAGTGTCAGACATGCTGTTTCCAGTGCTGTGCCCCTTATTCTGTAAGATGCTGTAGTTTTAGAGCATTTACCCCTCAAATCTTATTCATGAGTAGGTGTTAGCCGCGCCCACCAATGGCTAGCCCCGCCCACTGACAGCTATTCAAATGTTTCTACCTATTTAAAGTAATAGGTTTGTCAGTTGAGGGGGGCGGGGCTAGCCTCCGATTGGCCGGGTTTGAAAAAAACTGACTCTTTGAAGGACTCTTCGAATGACTCTTCTGGCTGAAAACTGCAGATTTGAGCATTAAATACACGAAAACTACAGCATCTTACAGAATAAGGGACACCGCGCTGGAAACAGCATGTCTGACACTAGCTTGTTCTGCCCTCAGCAAGGGGGGCATAATCTATGTGACAGGTTCTCTTTAAGATGGCTAAGTACCATCTCATGGGGACCCTTATATCACCTTCTTTTAAGCACTGCCAATAGCTATAATATACTGAAATACAATATAGTGTTATTCCTTGATATCCACTTTCTCTCTTTATTTTTTTACATCAAAATCTGAATGACAAATGTCATATATACTTATTAAAGGGGTTCTCTGGTTTAGAAAACCCACATTCATATACTTAATAAGGGATTTAACTTTCCTGAACACCAAAAAGACCAAGATTATCATGACCACTAAAAAAAGAAGCCCACATGTAGATCAACATTGAAGAAATAAAAGTAGTTGACAGCTTTGTTTTTCTTGGATCCCTCATTGATCAGTAATGGTTCGATAGCAGAGATCAAGGATTGCTTAGCATTGGGCCATGTAGCCATGGTGAGTGAGCATGGATCAAAATATGGAACCAAAGAGATATCTCGGTCACCACACATACCTGCATTAATGGCACCCTTTTGTATCGCCTTATCTATATATACAATCATAATACCAGCAACCACTCCTCTCATGCATAGAAGGTGTGTGAGTGGTTGTCCTAATGGTATTTTTGCATTTGTCAAATCTCCCCATGTATTATACTGTGGCTTTTCTGCATACTGTGTGAACAGGTATCAATTCACTGTGCAGTTTTTTATCATCTAATTGTCCTCCTAGTGGAGGGGTGTGTGAGCTACTTCTCAGCAATTACAGTACCTGCACCTGTTTATCTTTCCAAAAAAGAGCACAGGTGTCTGTGTTGCCTCCTACTGGGTTCAGTCTCTAGTCCAGCCATTGAGCTGTAAGTATGGCCTTTGTTGTGTTTTTGAGTAAATAATGTCCCATTTTTCTGTGATTTCACTACTGAATGGTTAGAAGATAGGAGATGATGAGGAGGAGTCCTCTGTTCAGGATCCTTATCTCTTGGCCAGATCAGAGAGCAGTTAGGGTATGTCTACACGGCAGGGTTTTCAGTCGGATTTTGACACGGTTTTCAGATTTTAAAACCATCAAAATTGGACTTTAAATCCATCCCGATAAACCTCAGTCTACACAGCTCGGATTTTCTGAGGGTGGATTTAAACTCTGGAAACTGTGTCACAAAACTTGGAACATGTACATTCCTCAGCCGGATTTCCAACAAAAAAAGTACTATTCAATGTCAATGGGCCGGCTGCAAACCGACCGCAAAATGTGTGCCAAAAACTGCAAAACTGATTGTAAAATACTGTCTGACTCTGTTATAAAATCCAACCAGTATTTTACAATTGCTGTGTGGATACAGTCTTCCATAGAGCATCTCTTGCCATGGATAACCTGTCCGGTCCTGCATTACATTTTTTACTAGACATTGTGTAATGCTTTATATCCCCTGTGGGAGCACCGCAGTAAAACTGAACACTACGCAAAGTTTCACCACAGGTTACAGCTGATCACTCGGGGTCTTAGTATGGTAAGGGTATGTTCACACGGCGTTTTTGCGTCCATATGACATGCGCTTTTGAGCTGCGTGTTAAGTTCCATCTGTCGGTCCCCAAACGGACCCAAACACGCAATGTGCTTTTACATTGCTTTTAATGAATCCATCGGCGCCCCACCGGTGATCCCCCGATGTTTTCTCATTGCTCTTTCCGGATCCTTTTCCAAAACTGATATGTCAATTCTTGGGTCCAAAAGCCCCCCAAAACCCTTTTAAATAAACTAAAAGGGTGGATCCTCTGCATCCAATTCGCAGCCAAACAATCCCACATGGATCCAAAATCGGATCCAAAAATGCCGTGTGAACATACCCTAACACTTTGTCAGTTTATTGTCAAAAGACCCTTTTAACAAATCGCAATGTCCAAAATGGAGAATCCTTTTAAACTAAAAATTGGGGCACTATCTCCCATAATCCACCAGTAAATTAAATACTCCAGATGGGGGACTTTCACTGTTTTAATACATTGGGCACCCCCCAAACTGATCACTAGATTTTTTTTTAGTGGCCACTCAATGATTCCATTTCCTTGACCAAAGTTAATTTCTTACTCGAGGATATTGGATGTTTTTCCTTGTTGCTAAGTAACAATAATGAATGTTTACAGAATGTCACGAAGTCCTCAATAGCCGTTCCTTCCTGTTTTCTTCTACATTGCTCAAGTGCATGTCATTGCGTCACATTTTTTAACCCCTTTGGCATTTCACACCTTATTCACGCCCGAAAATTTCGGGGGGGTTTTGCCAGCAAATTTCGGCGCGGGCCCGGGACAGGGGGGGGGGCGGGATGACCTTTATTACCACGGGGCGGATTCCCGCCGGGGTAATGTCAGTCACTTCTCCCCCTCGTAAAACGGAGAGGGGAACGGATCCATATTTTTCTATGAGAACGTGGGCTACCCTAATGACTGGGACGGGTTTTATCCCATATTTTGCGATTTCGGGATGGAATACGGGACCAAATCTTCCCAAATAACCTGTGAACATAGTTTTTAAACCGAACTCGAAAATAGTTAAAGACAAAACATTTTTTTTGTTTTTTTTCCCCCTTTCGTTTTAAAAATTGTATTTTTTTATTTTTGAATGATGCAGTTGTATGACCTTTTTTTTATCGGGGCGATTTGACTTTTTGGAGGGAAAATTTAAGTTCACATAAACAATTGCAGAATTTTTTTTCAATTTTTTTTTCAAATTTTTTGGGTTTTTTTCAATTTTTTTTCCTACAGGTTATTACGGTTGTGTGGATACCTAATATGTGTAGGGGTTTTTTTTGTGGAATTTATGCACAATTATTTTTTATTAAATATTTATTATTTTTTTAACTTTTTTTTACACTTTTTATGGTTTTTACTTTTTTTGTTTTAATCCCATGAAGGGATAACTGTGTTACTTTTTTTCTTTTTTACACTTAGTAATGTATTAGCATATTCATATATGCTAATACATTATAATCTGTGTCAGTCTGACACAGGCAGTGATCAGGGCAGCACACAGTCTGCCCTGATCTCTGACTTGTTACACAGACAGCCCTGGGGCTACTCTAGGTCCACAGGACTCAGTGTTCAGCCGTTCCCCAGCCTCTGTCGGGCCACCGGGTGTCCCGATCACCCAACATAGCAGGGAAATCCTTTGATTGCGCTGCGGTGATGAACCGTGGCAATCAAAGGGTTAAAGCACCGGGGAGCGGAGGTTTCCTCCACTCCCCAGCGCTTGCAGGAGCTGCGCTGGGAACATGGCTGTGTAGTACAGCCCCATTCTCAGCACTGCTGTGGCGCCGCAAACTCCGATGTCTGCAGCGACGCCAAAAGACGTCGCTGCAGACGAAAGACAAAAGCAAATGTTTCTAGTTCAGTCCTAATGTACTGAATGTAGATGGGTGCCACTTTTAAAAAGACCACAAAATCCCTCCTCTCACGTCCAATGACAGATTCACATTGTCTGGTGCCTGACTGACTGAATTACGGTATCTAGAAACTCCAAGACTCCAATGCAAAATCATTAACAGAGCCCCCATGTCATGTATAATGCTAGTATAGAATATGTACAACAACAGCACACCATATAGGATAAAACTGGTTGGTGAATGTAAATTCAATTTATTACTTATCCAAAGTGAGCTCCGCTTGCAAATGTATTTGTGATATAAAGTCATCGGACCTTAGTCATACTAATGTCACATTGGTGCCAAGGAGAAGCAGGAGAAATGTGGTCATAGCATAAAAGGAGTATTATGACTAAGGTCAGATGACCGAAACGTCATCTTCTCTATATCACAAATCCAGATGAATGTGGAGCTCACTTTGGATATGTAATAAATTAAATTTACATTCACCAACCAGTTTTATCCTATATGGTGTGCTGTTGTTCTCCATATTCTGTATTGATTGTCCTTCAACAGCCACCCACTGTATAAAGATAAGAGAGTCATACTTTTCTCCTAAACTTATATAATACTAGTGTCATCTTTTGTAGAAATGTGTCCTTCTACATTCCTCATAGCTGCAACCCTGGCCTGATTTAAACCAATATTTGAAAAATTATTACTAGAAATTAGTCTTTCTGCACACTTATGTAGAGTGTTGTTTTGAGGATGAGAACAAGTAAAGATGTGCAAATTTTAGAAAATAAAAATACCTGTATAAAGGAATTTCTCTTCCAATCATCATTTACATTAAAATAGTGAATTGATCACAGTAGTGAAACTAAGGAAATTTTATGTAGGTCCATTGATGCCATTACCATATAGAAGGGATGATCATGTTTATGATCGGACCACATCAAAAGGAATTATTATAAACCAAGCCAAAAGCTAGAAAAAAAAACACATTTAATAATGTATTTGTGTTCTCATCAGTCCTTGTACTAATCACTATTTTACATGGTCCACCTATATCACATCTCTGTTTCGGTTCCTTCTAAGGGGACTGTGGATCAGAGTGAATAGTTGGCCACTAGCAAAGGTTCTACTGGTGAAATGATGGGTACCATTACTCTTTAGTGAACCCCCTGATCCCTCTATAGAAACTGGAGTAAAATATTTAACCTATTGACAGTTTTAATACTCTGACTGGAGTGGCATAAAGTGACATGTCTGTAGTGAAGCCAAAAAGATAAAGGCCACTGTTTTGGCAGGAGCATTGCTCCAAAGGTGAATTCATCTGGGATGGATATGTTGTAGTTTTTCCGTAGCAGATTTGCATGTTACATGTAATATGTTAGCATATTATAGTGCTAGCAAAATAGATGAGAATTTAACAAATCTTATCCACATGCTATGTAAAATATCTACGTGGAATCCACACAGAAAATGACCTGTGGTGCTGATTTTAATTCTGCATCATGTCAACATTATTTTTCAAAAATGCTGCAGATTTGTTGGGGATGTTTCTCAGTAACATCAATGAGAAAAGTCAAAATCTGCAAAAAATCCATACAAAATCTGCAGTGGAAACACTGTTGATCAAACGCAGATTTGAAATAAATTGGCCATTATTCTTTCTCTAGTCACATACTCTGAGCCACAATTCGCACAGTAAATTCCCAACAATCCACACCAAAATCCACTAGATTTAGTGCAGATTTCTTGAATTTACCTTCTGAAATGAAATCTGCAGCAATGTCGTCCCATGTGGATGTATTCCTATTGTGTAGAGATAGCATGGGCACCTGGCTGTCTTAAAGGGGTGTTATCGTTTCATTAAATGGTCTTCAGAATAAGGCGACAGTGAAAACAAGCAACTTTGCAATTGGATGTCATTAGCAAAGCTACCTTGTTCTCACAGTGTCCCTTATCTTGTGTTTTTATTTACACTGATATCCAGTGTGGGTCTAATCCCTCCTGATCCCTCCTCCTTGCATTTCACTAGCTGAGAGCTCATTTACATTCTGTACAGCCCCTGGGTCGATTCACGGGCTGTACAGAATGACTCATTTGTCTGTCTCCACACCTAGCAGAAACAGACTGCAGCAGATTGTACAATGAGAAAACATGACAGTTTTGACCCTGTGACTAACTCTCCTGCATAAACGCAGATCTGTGCTGTTCTTAGAAAGCTGTAATACATCTCCAGCTGTGAGAGGAGATCAGTGCTCAGATTAGATTGAATGCAGCCTGTGGTATGTATACAGCTCTTATAAAATAAGACTGATAGGGAGAGACACAGTGATATGTGGACTCAGAGGGGAGGGGTCTCAGGCCAGCAGTGAAGGGGGGATGATGTCATCCAGCTGGGAGGGGAAGAAACGCCCCTGCATTCACAGAGCTGGGAAGCTAAGAGCAGTGTGAATTAGCCGAAGTAAGTAAGCGATACATCCCCTTTAACATCATTAAGGTACAGCAGTGCACTGGGCCCTGCACAAGCATACAACATCACCAGGCCATCGTTCCCTGCCTACTATGTTTGTTAACTGTTTACGCATCTTGAGAACATGCAAACACTTCAATAAGCAGTGCCGACCCAAGATCCGGGGCATGTGCCCTGGATTCCTAAAACATACTTTAGACTGCCAAGGGCCCCTTGCTCTTGGGGTCTTTTTACAACTGCCTAGTGTGCCCAATGTATAAGACAGCCCTGTACGAACTGTTGGAGGCCAAAATCACCCTGTGCCACTTAAAGGGGTTGTCTCACTACATTGATTCATCTTACCTGTCCTGTTTTCTTGGTTTCATTTTGAATTCAGGAGCATGTTTACTGGCTTACACTAGGTTGCAGTAGAAGCCTGGTCTGTAGCTATAGCAACCAGTGCTGGCAGCCTATCAGGAGAGATCAAACAGGTCTGTAGCTATAGCTCCCATCTCCTGTTCACTTCTGATTGTCGGATCTGCTCTTCAGTCTGTATAAATCCATGCTTAGTGGTCGCTTGTGACTTGGTCACAGCGGCCTTTATTCCAAGTGGCCATTCTAAGTGAGGATGACTTAAAACCAGACTTAAATCAGGATTGAACAAGGATGGCAAGGTAACAGCTACTCTTATTCCTCACAACTATTAGCTTGCTAACCTATCCCCCACCATGCTTTTCCTTCCCTCCATTATCTCAACCTCCATTTTCCTTAAACTAATTGCCTATCCCCACACCCATTTGCTGGGCAATGAGTTCTATATCTCTCCATGCATTCTTCAATCTCATCTAACTGTTGCCACCAACCTCTTTCCCCTATCAATGCCTTCCAAAACCAAACAGACCCAAGCAAAATACCGTCTATCCTCCTCCCACTTGCTCACCCTCTCTCTGCTGCTCCTAGTGCTGGGACATATCTCCTAACCCAGGGCCTCCTCAGCACATTCCCACTATTGTCTCTAGCTTTACTAACAGATCCACCCCTACAAACTCTGTTAACCACTTCAACCTAAAACACATTCCCCTGATCCCAGCTCACTCTCTCTCTCCCTGGAGCTCTCTGGAACCCACGGTCTGTATGTAACAAACTCACCTACATACATGACCTATTCATCTCACACAAATTACTCTTCTCACCCTCTGACCCCTAACAGAAAACCTGGCCCTATCCCTTACCCTCCCCCTTCCCTTTGAGGTGCACTCTGTCCGCATCTACTCCCCCTCCAATCTGCAAGTGGCTTTGGTCTACCGCCCCCCAGGCCCTGTCACCACCTTCCTTGACCACTTCTCTTCCTGGCTTCTCCACTTTCTTTCCGCCGACATCCCCACTATTGTCATGGGAGATTTCAACATCCCAATTGATGCGCACCTCTCTGCTGCCAACAAACTCCTTTCACTCTGCTCTTCCTTTGGCCTCTCACAGTGGACCTCTGGAGCCACCCACACAGATGGACACACACTGGACCTCATCTTCACCCGCCTCTGCCCCCTATCTGGCATCTCAAGCTCCCCTCACCCCATATCTGACCACAACCTGATTACCTTCTCCACCATCTCCACTCCACCTGCTGGTCCTGTATCACATCAAGGGCACCCCCACAGGAACTTACAAAACCTTAACCCTCGCACACTCTCTGACTCTCTTGCACCTCTTTCTACCATCTCCTCACTTAATGACCCAGACACAGCCACTGCTTTCTACAACAACACAATCACCACCACCCTTGACTCAGTCGCTCCTCTCACACACAATAGAACCCGCAACATCAACAGACAACCCTGGCACACAGCCTCCACTAAACAACTGTGGCGTGCTTCCAGAATTGCTGAACGCCGCTGAAAGAAAAGCCGCTCCACCGACGACTTCACTCATACAAACAATCACTCACACCATTTAAGTCTGCACTCACTACCGCCAAACAGCACTACTTCACCACCATCATATCCTCCCTGTCTCACAACCCCAGACATTTATTCAACACCTTCAACTCTCTCCTTCGCGCCGCCGGCACCGCCTCCCCCATCTCTCCTATCAGCGGACGATTTTGCCACTCACTTCTTAAATAAGATCAACCTCATCAGAGAAAGCTTCATCCCACAGTCCCCACTGCCCACCTCTATACCTCCACCATCGCCACCACCCACCCTTACCCTGACAGTCCCCAGTGAACACTTCCATAACCTGATTTCCCACTGTCAGTCACGATAACCTTTCCTCTCTAGTATCCAAATCCAACCTCACTACCTGTAACCTTGACCCACTGCCATCCTACCTCATCCCAGACCTCAGCACTGTTATCTTCCCAGCCCTCACCCACCTTTTCAATCTATCACTAACCTCTGGCATCTTCCCTTCCTCATTTAAACATGCGACCATCACCCCCATCCTTAAGAAACCATCTCTCGACCCCTCCTCACTCTCCAACTATCGCCCCATCTCACTGCTTCCCTTTGCATCCAAACTCCTGGAACAGCATGTCTATCTTCAACTGTCCTCCCATCTGTCCTCCAACTCTCTCCTTGACCCACTCCAATCAGGCTTCAGACCCAACCACTCCACTGAAACCACCCTCACCAAGGTCACCAACGACCTAGTGACTGCTAAAGCCTCACGCCACTATTCTGTGCTTCTCCTCTTAGACCTTTCCTCTGCCTTTGACACTGTCGACCACTCCATCCTGCTACAAATCCTCTCCTCCCTCGGCATCACTAACTTGGCCCTCTCCTGGATCTCCTCATACCTCTCTGAACGGACATTCAGTGTATCTCACTCTTGCACCACCTCCTCCTCCCACCCGCTCTCTGTTGGTGTCCCCCAGGGGTCTGTCCTGGGCCCACTACTCTTCTCTGTCTACACTCTTGGCCTGGGTCAGCTCATAGCCACACATGGCTTTCAATACCACCTGTATGCAGACGACACACAGCTTTATATCTCCGGTCCTGATATTAACTCTCTTCTCTCCCGGATCCCAGACTGCCTATCATTCATATCCTCCTTCTTCTCCTCCCGTCTCTTAAAACTAAATGTAGATAAAACCGAACTCATCATCTTTCCACCGTCCCACTCCACCCCTCCACCTGATCTCTCTATCACTGTTAATGGCTGCACTCTCGCACCAGCTCCACAAGTCCGCTGCCTTGGGATAACCTTTGACTCCTCCTTATCCTTCAAACCGCATATCCAAACCCTCACCTCGGCCTGCTGCCTCCATCTGAAAAATATTTCACGCATCCGCCCATTCCTCAACTCTGACACTACTAACACGCTAGTCCACGCCCTCGTCATCTCCCGCCTAGACTACTGCAACATCCTTCTCTGTGGCCTCCCATCCAGCACTCTTGCTCCCCTTCAAACCATCCTTAACTCTGCTGCCCATCTTATCCACCTCTCTCCCCGCTACTCCTCTGCCTCTCCCCTCTGTCAATCCCTTCACTGGCTCCCTATTGCCCAGCGAATCCAGTTCAAGTTACTGTCCCTGACCTACAAGGCTCTCCATAACCTCTCCCCTCCCTACATATCTGCCCTAATCTCCAGATACCTCCCCTCATGCAATCTACGCTCCTCACAGGACCTTCTCCTCTGCTGCCCTCTCATCAGCTCCTCATACAACCGTCTGCAAGACTTCACTCGTGCTTCACCCATTTTCTGGAACTCCTTAACACAAAACATCAGACTCTCCCCAACTTTCACCAGTTTCAAAAGCAACCTGAAAACCCATCTCTTCAGGATAGCCTACAACCCACATTAACCCCACCACCAAATACACCGGCCCACAAATATGTCCACCCCACACCTTCTGTCTCTCCCCTCCTCCCTTCTAGATTGTAAGCCCTCATGGGCAGGGCCCTCTTTCCTTTCTGTATCAGATACTAGTCATTTTTCGTCACCATTGTATTTGTTCAACAATTGATATGTATGTAACCCTCCTGAATGTACAGCGCCCTGAAATCAATGGCGCTCTAAAATAAATAATAATAATAGCGACCTGAGGAGCTTATGCAGCCCATACAAGAGGGGATATCTAGAAATAGGTAGGACACTGATAATGGGCATATATTGCAAAGTGACTTGTTTTTGCAAGATCTTTAACATAAAAAGCAATCCTTGTAGTGAGACAACCCCTTGAAGAATACACCACATTGGGCCCTGTTACAGATTTTGTATTGGGACCCAATAACTACAAGTTATTCCTCTGTGACTGGGAAACAAGATTTGTCAGTATGCCTGGTGACGATGACCAAATTTAGATCCAGAGCACAAGTTTATGACTGACAGAAGGTTAGTGTTTAACATCGTAAATTACACTGTGAGTAAAATTAACTCTTAGCAGTAGTCAGAATCTGAGGATGAATCGCACCCATGATTTTGTATAAAGAAACCAAATATCCCCAAATTTAATTGACTATAAATTGCACAGACATTTTTCCGTCTATTGGTGGTATCTATCAGAATACTGTGAAAAAAGGTACCCCAATGGATTCTACGGCAAGCTCATAGAGAAGCAAAGGGCAAATAAAGTCTCTTGTGAACTAGGTTTGCTCTGCCTCCAGGTGAGTAGCCACATACACCAAAATTAGACCGAAAAATTATAAAAATTATTTTATTTTAAACATAAACTAACACATAAAGGATGGAAATATGGACAAGAATAGAGGAATTCAGTAATCAATTTTGGACTCAAAATAATTTCATTACTGGCAACAGACTGATTGTCTTGTCTTTATCAGGAATAAGGCCTTGTCCCCACTGCACTGTTTTTAAGCCAGTTTTCGGTTTTGATAAATGGCTGCAAACCGGCTGACAAACTTTTACATACACCTTAATGGAAAATCCGTGCAGCGGTCCCCACTGCATGGATTTTCTGCATGGCAGTTTTTCAGACCGCCGGCGGTCCAAAAAACATAGAACATGTTCATTCTTCCGACCGGTTTCTGGACGGTATATGAACATGTCTAGGTGAAGGGGGAGGGCTTATCTCTGCTAACTGCAGAGAAAAGCTGTCGCCCGGCGGCCGTGTGCATGGCACGAAAGCAGGACAAATACCGGTCGGATAAACCGACAGGTATTTGTTCTGTGCCGTGTAAATGGCCCCTAATGCACCCAATAGGAATCCCCTATTTTCAGGTGCTATATGCACTATGTGCAGGATCAGTGTCGGACTGGGATGCCTACGGCCCACAGGTGGAGTTGACTCTAGGGGCCCACCAAATGCATTTTTATGGACCCACCGGTGGAGTATATTTTAAGAGCCCACCCCTACAGCTACTGTAAATTACTGTAGATACCTCCTATACTCTACTTCTTGTTTTCTGCCTATCTTTCTCTGCTTTTCTGCTTCTTCTGAGAATGTGTATGGAGTTAAAAAAACAACTTTAGGTCTACTATCAGGCTCGGACTGGGCCGCCGGGGGACTGGGAACCCCCGGTGGGCCCCGAGCCGCTGTGGGCCCCGGAGGCAGTGCCGTCGCTCCCCGGGGCCCGTCCGCGCATCCGGTCACTGAACGCCCGGGACCCGCGTCCCAAGCGCTCAGAGACTGCCCGGAGTTGGGGACTAATTCCCCGGCTCCCGGGCTGCGCGGTGTCAGCGGTAGCACAGCGCCACTAGTGCTGTGCTCCACTGATCTCCCCGCAGGCTGAACGCATTAGGCCTTCAGCCTGCCGGCGCTGGCCCCTACTGCTGACGTAGGCGCACGGTGACGTCACTTCACCGCGCTGCCTATGCAGGGCGGCAGTACGGAGCCGGCGGCAGCACGGAGCGGCCGGGACTGTCCAGGTGCGGGAGCCGAGCGGGAGCAAGGTAAGTGATTGATTGTTTTTTTTTTTTTTTTTTTTTTTTTTTTTAAACTACCTACAGGGGGCTCTGGCTACTATGGGGGGACACTGGCTAAGGGGGGCCCATGGCTTACTATGGGGGGACTGGTTAGGGGGGCCCTGGCTACTAATGAGGGGGACACTGGCTAAGGGGGCCCTAGCTACTAGGGGGGCACACTGGCTAAGGGGGCCCTGGCTGCTATGGGGGGGACAATGGCTAAGGGGGCTCTGGCTACTATGGGGGGGGGACAATGGCTAAGGGGGCTCAGGCTACTATGGGGGGGACACTGGCTAAAGGGGGCTCTGGCTACTATGGGGGGACACTGGCAAAGGGGGGCCCTGGCTACTATGGGGGGGACACTGGCTAAGCGGGGCTCTGGCTACTATGGGGGGGACAATGGCTAAGGGGGGCCCTGGCTACTATGGGGGACACTGGCTAGGGGGCCCTGGCTACTATGGGGGGACACTGCTAAGTGGGGCCCTGCTACTATGGGGGGGACATTGGCTAAGGGGGGCCCTGGCTACTGGGGGGGACCTGGCTAAGGGGGAACACTGGCTAAGGGGGCTCTGGCTACTAGGGGGACACTGGCTACAAAGGGGGGGCCCTGGCTACTAGGGGGGGAGACTGGCTACTAGGGGGGGAGACTGGCTACAAAGGGGGGCTCTGGCTACTAGGGGGGGGCTCTGGCTACTGGGGGGGACACTGTACTAGGGGGGCTCTGACTACAAGGGGGGGCCCTGACTACAAGGGGGGGGCTGGCTACTAGGGGGTGCCCTGGCTACAAGAGGGGCCCTGGCAACTAGGGGGGGCCCTGGCTACTAGGAGGGGCCCTGGCTACCTACAGGGGGGCCCTGGCCACCTACATGGGGGGCCCTGGCTACCTACATGGGGATCCCTGGCTACCTACATGGGGAGCCCTGGCTACCTACATAGGGGGGCCCTGGCTACAAGGGGGGGCCCTGGCTACAAGGGGGGGCCCTGGCTACCTACAGGGGAGCTCTGGCAATCTAAGGGGGCCCTGACTACCTACAGGGGGCCCTGACTACCTACATGAGGGCCCCAGCTACCTATAGGGGGGGCCCTGACTACAAGGGGGTCCTGACTACCTACAGGGGGCCCTGACTACAAGGGGGGTTCTGGCTACCTACAGGGGGCCCTGACTACAAGGGGGGTTCTGGCTCTACAGGCCTGAACACAAGGGGTTCTGCTCTACTGGTCCAACCTGCACTACAAGGGGGCCCTGCTACCTTAAACACCTAAAGGGGCTCTGACTACCTACACATAGCTAAAGGGGGGGGGGGGCCCTGATTTCCCTGCACACTACCAAAAGGGACCCCCTAACTCCCTGTAGACTACCTAAAGGAGACCCCTAACTGTCTGTATACTACCTAACGGAGACCCCTAACTGTCTGTATAGTACCTAAAGGAGACCCCCTAACTGTCTGTATAGTACCTAATGGAGACCCCTAACTGCCTGTATAGTACCTTAAAGTGGGTCCCTAACTGCTTGCAGCCTATTTAAAGGGGACCCTAACTACCTACAGCTTACCTTACTGGGGGAAACCACCTACCTACAGCCTAACTAATTAGGACTCACCAACACCTACCTGCAGCCTAACTAACTGGGGTCCACCAACCTAACTGTAGCCTATCAACTTGCATAACTGGGGCCTGCTTATCTACCTGGGGGCTATTTACCTACCCACCTGTGGCTAGGTACCCACCCAACCTACCTGGGGCTGGCCTAGCAACTTATCCAGCGGGGTCTACCTACCTAAATAGGGCCTATCTAGTTACCTGTGGCCTCTCCCCACCCTCCAAACCCTTAGGATACTAGGCTTGTACCCGCTCTCTCACCCCTGGGTAGTTTGTACAGAGGTGGGAATATGTAAAGAAATGCTGGAAAATTGAGGATTCTAAGATATTTGTGTGTAATTTCTGCAGGGATGAGCTGTGTCCGGGACAAGTCAACATGTTGGTGCGGAACGGATGCAGAATAAAAGGGAATCGGAACGACTCATGAGAGAAGAGAACGACTCAGACGTCTCTGGTGAGTCCCTGACATCAAGGGTTATTTTTTATATTGTAATGTGATGGTGACCTTAGCAGGTGTCTGACCTCTATGTGGTCTCTATATGGTGTTGTAGGTTATACCTGAGCTGGTGTCTGACCACTATGTGGTCTCTATATGGCGGTGTTGTAGGTTATACCTGAGCTGGTGTCTGACCTCTATGTGGTCTCTATATGGCAGTGTTGTAGGTTATACCTGAGCTGGTGTCTGACCGCTATGTGGTCTCTATATGTTGTAAGTTATATTGGCGTGGGTATAGTGGCAGCGTACATGTGTCCCTGATTGTAAGAGTGAGGGAACACCTGACCCTGTGATAGGAGTCACACTTTTACTTTCTTGCTGGTGTTTATTTTATAAGGTGGTGAGGTGCGTGACCAAGGGAAACGTGGCGGGGGATATTGTATGTGGGTGGAGGGGGATATTGTATGTGGTGTGGAGGGGATATTGTATGTGGGTGGAGGGGATATTGTATGTGGGTGGAGGGGGATATTGTATTGTGGGTTTGGTGGTGGGGGATATGGATGGAGCTACTTAGTCCTGTGTCTATGATATGTTAGACTGACAAATGTGTAACTACATTGTACTACACAATACAGTTCTGTTTTGCACACTGTATTATGTGGTAAAATGGGCGCATTTATGTCTGAGAGGCCGGTAATATTTTCATGTGCAGTAGGGTGGGCCCCCGAGATCATTTCCCCTGTGGGCCCCAGACCCCCCAGTCCGACACTGTCTACTATACCCAGGAGCCCATCGGGGGTTTGCCCTATTCCCATGTGGGCCAGTCCGAGCCTGTGCAGGATACAAAATTGTGGTCTATTTTTGTTTCCTTAGCAGCCAGTGCCTTCTCTATGTTTCTAACCTGAGTGATCATAAGATGTAAGACCTGGTTCACATCCGCGTCGGGGGTTCCTTTTGGAGATTGTCAAACATGATGAAAAAACAGCGCAGGATGTAATGATGGACACCAGGACAGAAACCCTGAAGGGTCATATAATGAATTTGGCACCATCAAGACAGAACCTCCTGTGCAGATGTGAAGCGGGTGTAAAAGGATGTAACAAGTCCAATGAAGTGATAACTACCAGGAGGGGGAGGTTATTTAAATCAATGCTAATTCTCCATCTCTGTCACTGCTCTGGAGTCTCAGCATGGGGCACACAACTTCCTGAGGCTGAACAGGCAGCATCATAGGGGCTTAGTCACTGCTATCATCCCCCCATCAGATGTGGAACAGAAGAGTCAGCAGCAGGGGAGGAATCATTGCTGGGGAATAATAACCAGGCGACTGAGTTATTTGAGTCACAGTAATAAGAAGCAGCTGCAGGCAGCTGGGCCGCCGCCTCTGCCTCCCTCACTGGTGCCTGAGCTTTTTGTGAAGTGGGGAACAACGTGACTCTGTTTCCCCTGGTGCCGATTTCTTATGCCAAGGTAAGCTGACATCTCAAACATCTATTAGTTAATGCTGCCTGGCACGACAGATGGTGTCTGGATTTAGCTTGGGAGTCCAGTGGAATAATACTGTACTGCTATGGAGAATAGACTGCTGCTATAGCACCAACTTACTCCACAAGCAGTAGCAGAGTATCAGGCGATACCTTTTAGAGGCTGAGTATATTTGATGGTAAGCTTTTGAGAGTACTAGTTCTCTTCGTCGGATACAATGTTAACATCATATCCACAATCAGCTAAACAATGACTGAAAATAACAAATATTTGAAAACCTAGGAGAGGTCCCCAGGCCCATAAGAGCTGACAATCTAAAGCCGGTATTGATAAATGCCAATGAGGATGAAGGAGATATTTAGAGTTGTGGTGCTCTTCAGGTCGCTGCTCTCTGCACATTGTCACGGTCATTGTTGTGATGCTCCTTGTGTTGTTCCAAGCCGTTGCCATGCCTGTGCTAGTTGTTCCTGGTTAGGCTCACTTCTCCCAGGCTATAGATCTGCTGCCTGTGTTACATGCGGTTCAGATCTCTTGGAATTTCCTGCTCTCATGTTACTGCCACAATTCTGGAGATTTCACCCCAGCCAGGCTTTGTGCGGCGTTGTTCAGGGATGATCTAGTTGTGGCTCTCCAGCACACACTGGGCTTTATGTAAACTCTTACATGTTTCATCAATGAGGTAAGATGTTTCTTTTTTTTTTTTTTTTACTTTCGGAAAGTATTTTCAAGTTGTTCTTGGCTTCCCGTTTTTAACACATTGATTCTTGTATGGAGCTTAAGACTGCTGCATCCAAACAGAAATAATATGTGTATAAGCGAACAGGAAGTGCGCAGGCGTTTGTGTCCTGGTGTTTCAATGAATATTGCCCCAAGCTACACTTACAGGTTGATATTTAGTTTGTAGTAATTGTTATGCCTGTGGTTCGTCTAGGTACATAATAAGATCTATTCACAGAAACCTGATGGATCCATTGTAAGTCTTGGAGTCTCAAAATGGGTCATAATGCACCTGTTGTATATGCATCATAACCTGTAAAACAAATTAGGGCTCAATTCACATTTCCATATATTGTATTCCATTGAAAAAGATTTTTGCAAATATATTTAGTGTATGTTCACACGATGGACTGCGGTGCGTTCAGTACGCGCCGCAGTACATCGTGTGTCTCGGGAGCTCGCGCTGATCAGCATGTACTCCCGCGGCACAGGGGGGCCAGCAGGCCGCTGTCCCCATAGACATGCATTACTCATGTCACTTATCTCCCCACGCGTACAATATGATCGTATTGTACAAGCGGGGAGACGAGGTGTAATCCATAGTTCTCTATGAGAACCATGGATTACCGTAATTTCGGCGCACATCTCCGAAATTACGCCGTGTGAACATACCCTTAGGGTACATCCAGGTGACGAGTAGCATAATTTGCCAGATTTTACAGTTGAAAAACCATGTTGGACGAGGTTTTCAACGAGTATTTCATATGGATGGGTTTTTTCATCAGATTTCGGCGGATTTACAGTCAGAAACGAGTCTAATTTCTATGGGGTATTGGACATGTCCAAAATAACAAACAAATGTTTTTTGATGCGCTTAACGCTAGATTTTTAGCCATCTCCATTGACTTCACTAGTAGATTTCCCACGCGGAATACGATGAAAGAATGAACATGTTCTAAGTTATTTTTACTCTTAAAAACTGACCGACAAAATATGCTTTGTATGAACTAGAACATGTATTTTCTATTGATGACAATGGGGATGATATTACTTCCGGTTTTTGGCAAATATTCATGTCGGAATCCACGTGGATTCTCACAATGTACTTATGTAAATGGTTTTATTCACGTTTCTGGCTGTTTATGCAGGTATTTCTTTTCTAATACTCAGTGCTCAATACTACGAATACTGATACATCCCATAGAAGTCAATGGGTTGAATTTAAAAACACATACTGTATTTCTGTTTTTGTACAATATATATGTCTATATTTAAAAGCAGAAAAATGTTTAACTCTTCAGCAAAAACCAGGACAGGTAGAATGTAAACATCCATATTTGCATAAAACAATATAAGACCAAAAATGGAAAAACTGTAAAATTAACATCCTGCGTTACACATATATGATCCATATTTTCAGGTGTGAATGAGGCCTTATGCAGATTTGTGTGTATTTTCTTGAGTTTTGGACACTGACCTCACGATTACATAAAGGACCTACATACATATATACTTTACTGTAGACTTGCTGTACCTCAGATCATACTTCATTTTATGATCCTATTGTTATGAAGTTAACTTCTCTAACAAATGGCTCCACATGGAGGAATGTATGTATATCATTCATAGTAATCTTTCCTCTTCTTAAGAAATACAGTTTCTAAAGATTAGCAAAAAAAGACTCCCAATATGTCTGTCTTTAATGTTTAGTGTATCCTTGTGTTCCCTGTGAATTAACCATTCTGGAGCATCTTCTCATAACTCTGTGTTCTTCCTCTGTCATTCCTTCTAGAAATGTATTACTGAATCTGTCAGATGGACGTTACCTATTGAGAGTGTGTCACTCATACCTCCCAACTGCTCCTCTTTTGTAGGGACAGTCCCTATTTTTAACCCAAATGCCTCTGTCCCTCTTTTCTCTTTAGATGTCCCTCTATATCATGTGGGAAAGTGATTTGTGTTAATAAATTTAGTATACTGTTCCAAAACCTGTATAACTAACTGTATATTAAACTACAATGCACAGTACATATTAATTCCTCATTATTTAAAATCCGCAAAAATCCGACTGTAATCCTGTGCCCATAGACCGCAATAGAAAATCTGTGCTGTAGTCTACACAGCACTGATTTTCTACTGTGGGATTTCTAAACCGACGGTCCTTTGCCAGAAGAAAGAACATGTTTTATCTTACAACGGATTCCCTTCGGATTCCCGTACAGTCAATGTACCGCGGTTTTTAGAACAATTGCACACCAAAAAACGCAATACAGAAATGTTAAAATTGGTAATGGTAAAATTCTAATTTTTTTGTAATAAAACCTATTCAAGCATATAAATATGCATTTAAAAAAATAGATCCACATTCTGATATTGTCCAATCAGCACAACACAGAATTGTAATAGAAGATGCTCCAGAATTGTTTATCAGGGAGCACAAGGATTTACTAAAACAGACATGTCAGAACAGACTTCTTTAGTAATGACCATCTATAATATGTGATCCAACAGGGAGATATTGCACTGGCTTAAAGAGGTTGTCTTACTACAAGAATTGCTTTTTATGTTAAAGATCTTGTAAAAACAAGTCACTTTGCAATACATGTCCATTAACAGTGTCCTGCCTATTCTGAGATATCCTCTCTTGTATGGACTACATCAGCTCCTCAGGTCACTATAGCTACAGACCTGTTTCATATCTCCTGATAGGCTGCCAGCACTGGTCACTATAGCTACAGAGCGGGTGTCCTCAGCAGCTCGTCACTACAGGCCAGGAGAAGCCAGTAAACACACCCCTGAATTTAAAAATGAAACTGAGAAAAGAGGACTGAGGTAAGATGAATTGATGTACTGAGACAATCCCTTTAATCCCATCACAGACATTGATGGCATATGCAATATAAAAGGGAAACGCTCAGTTACCACACCCCCACAAATCAAAATAATATTGTTAATTTCCAGAAACTATTTTCAGGGCTAAGAAACACAACTCCTGCTTGCCAAAGAGAAGCTTCCATATATCTGCAAAAAATAAATAAAACCAAAATATTGCAGAGAACCCAAAAACTGGAGTTAAAAAGATTTCTTTATTAGAAATGCTGACAAAGAAAAAAAATAGTATGTATCCATAACCACAGGGAACGCCGAAGAACCAGGTTATATATCCATATTACTTGTTTTTTCTTTGTCAGCATTTCTTACAAAGAAATCATTTTAATTGCAGTATTCGACTTTGACAGTTATTATCTTTTATTGTTTTTTTTGCAGATACACGGAGGCCTCTCTTTAAAAAGGAGCTGTGTGTTTCTTAGCCCGGAAAATTGGTTTTGAAAACTTAAAGGGGATGTATCGCTTCCTTAGTTCGGCTGATTCACACAGCTTCTCAACTCTGGAAATGCAGGGGCGTTTCTTCCCCTCCCAGCTGGATAACATCATCCCCCCTTCACTGTGCATGCTGGCTCCCGAGACTCCCCCCCCCCCCCCCCTCCTCTCTGAGTCCACATGTCACTGTGCCTGGAGATGCTCTATGAATGGCACAGATCTCGCTTCTATGCAGGAGAGTTAGGCACCAGGACAAAACTGTTATGTTTTCTCATTGTAGAATCTGTTGCAGTCTGTTTCTGCTGGGTGTGGAGAGAGAAAATGCTACGGCCCCTAACTCTGAGTCAGGCAGGGATCGACACAAATTGTGCTATTTCCTGATTGTGTAAGCCCTTCAGTGTAATTCTGTTTCTTCTGCCTGTATAAAGTGAATACAAGACAGCTTTGCTAATGACATCCAATTGCAAAGTTGCTTGTTTTCCCCTTATTCTGAAGACCATTTAATGAAATGATAAAACCCCTTTAACAATATTGTTTTCATTTCTTGTGGGGTGCGGTAGCCGAGAGATTTCTCTTTCATATTGTGTATTATTTGACTTTTCCGACCAGTCAACAATAATTTTTGGCTTTATTTGGGATTGAAGCAACAGTTATTTTTATTTGCTATTGATGGCATATCGATACAATGTGCCACCAATATCAGATATTTGTGGTTCTCACCTCTGGGACCCGCATCTATCTACAGGACGGGCCCCTGAAACTCCTGTTTTCAATGGAGAAATGACTACACGAGTGTTCTCTCTCTATTCATTTCAGTGGGAGTTCCGAGTACAGCTGAACATTCAAAAGTATACATTATATGTAAAACTTATGCTTCCCACTAACAGCGCATTTGGAAATGTTTTTTTCTAAACCAGACAACCCCTTTAAATTCCATTACTATTTTCTTAACTGTTAGGCTATGTCTACACGGCAGTAGACAAAAAGCACCCTGAAAACCAAATCCTAAGAACGTTCCTAAAACTGAGTTTTTTGTCCACTGCCTGTCAAAAGCTGCCGAAATAACTTTTTTTTTTTTGGCGCGATTTACGTTTTTTACGCATTTTATTTCTATGGATTTCTGAAAAAAAAGCGTGCAAAAAATGCGCCAAAAGACGTCCGACTCCAATAGTAAATTTTCTGTCCTGCTCTGGCGTTTTTTGCAACATGTTTCAAAAAATGACCAGCAGTAAAAACATTCAGAAAAAAAATGTTCTGTGGAGACTACAGAACATTTTTACTATTAAAGTCTATGTGATCTTTTTTTTAGTCGTTTTTTCAGCGTTTTTAGAAAACGAAAAATGCTGAAAAAACAACCGTTTTTGTGTGCAGTGGCGACATAGCCTTACTATACTAGGATAACAGAGAATGTAAAAGGTCTGAGATCTCTGTGCAGGTTGTAGTACTGTAAATGAAAACCTGCCATTAACAAAGACTGAATAAATAATTCAATGGTTTTTCTGACAAAGACGTTAAAAAGGAAAGCACAACAGGTTTGATTTTTTTTTGTTAGGTAAATTCTCTTTAAAATTCCAGTACATAAGAGAAAACTTTAGTTGTGAAAGAAATAGTTCTGTCCTTTGTAAGGTAATATAAAACTAATAACTTCTTTTGTCTTCAGAAGCAGGAGCCTTGATAGTTGTTAATGATGAGTGTCCTACCCCCAGTGCGGAGAGATCGGATTGTAGCAGAGCTCCCCCAGGTAAGAAAAGATGTTACTAGTCTGTATTCTAAGCAACCTTTCCTTGCTTTTCCCAGGGCATTGCCTAAGATTATAGGGAGACATGTATGAAAACTGTCTAGGTATAAGACTTTCTTTGTTGCCCATAGCAACCAATAAGAGCGCCCCTTTAATTTTTTCAGAGCACTATATAAAATGAAAGAGGAGCGCTGATTGGTTGCTATGGACAACATAGAAAGTCTTAGACCTAGATAGTTTTCATACATGAGGCCCATACTTTTTATAAAATAAACCTCCTGCATACTGTATAACCAAATGAGGGTAGCTACCCCATGGACCCCATTGACTACAATGGTGTCTTTCATTTTAACTGAAAAAATTTGAATGTTAGAATAGATCTCCAAAACCTCAAAATCTAGGAGTATAAAGTGTTTCTAACCTCCATCCTCAGTAGCATGACAATCTTTGCGCTTGTATTGTGTACATTCATACATGTCATACGTAGAAAATTACTCAGTATGTTAGATATTCAGGCACAGCTTCTTATACAGAGATGCTGTGGATCATACCATGTTGCACAGGGGAGGAGGGTCTAGATACAGGCCTATTCTGTTTTGGGCTTGTTAATCAGCAGTAATGATTTGGTTCTGTCGTTTTGTGTAAAGTAGTTTAAAACTGCAGAAATGTAATGGAGATTTATCATTTATATGAAACACTTTATATGACAAACTGAAAGCTATAGTGGGAACTTAGAATAGAATAGACACAGAGCCCACATAATCCATTCTGTTTACTTAGTACAAAATTACCTCTTGAGGTTTATAAAAATGGAGCCAATGTGTACGGAAATTATACATATAGAAAGCCGAAAACTTTTCTGAAATATGTAACTTATGAAACCACTTACAGTTGCACTTTTCCTTTGCCTTTTGGTGACAAAAAATTTCTGACTATATATAACACAATAACCAACACCTCTTAAAAAGCTGTAGTTAGTGCCAGTACATTGAGCATCCTGCTGCAATAATAGCTCATCAAGGCCCATTAACCATTAGCTCATCATCATGACCCCTGTATTAAGAAGAAGGGTGGTCCAAACCAAATTTTAAGGCATCACAAAAGTCATAAAAGTATAATCGTTGAAGGGAACCTGTCAAATTGAATATGTCAGCAGAATGTTATAGAGCAGGAGGAGCTGAGCAGAGTGATATGTAGTTTTGTAAAGAAAAGATTTGGAATTTTTTTTTTTATTTATTCAATAAAATTTCCGTATTTTCTTGTTACAGTGTCCGGTAGGCGGTCTTATCAGTGATATGAAATATTCCTTATATAAGTGCATAGAGATAGCTGTCAAACGCTGATAAGACCGCCCACTGGACGCTTTGCCAGATAGTGTTTTGTACATGAGCTATCACTATCCACATGAATGAGAGCTGTGATAAAAGTGCCCCATACATGAGGATTTTACTGTGATTTTCAGATGCATTTTTGCTTATACGAAGCACTACTGTTTCTATGGAAAACTGCTACAGTATTGACATATCAGATTTAACAACTGTAATACATTTATATACAACCATGTATAGGTGCACGGTAATTTTTTTTTCCCATTGAGTTTGTAGAGATGCTAAGTTTTGCCTTGGTTCTAAACAATATATTGCCCAAACTTCTGTGCAAATGGGAATTCCCAGTGTAATGGACCAAGACAGGGTTAGTGTGCTATCCCTAAACCACGTGAGGGGCTTGAAACTCAGAACCATAGATGGCATTAAACAGCTGTAATATCGATGTGTCTGTGTTAGTAAATAGTCTGTGAAATAATACAGTAATCCATTTATATAACCCAGTGTTATGCTGTTTTTCTCTTATTTCTTCTAGAAATGTATTACTGAATCTGTCAGCTGGGTGTTACCATTTAAATTTTTTAAAGCGTGTATCCCTGTCAGCAGTGATTGGACAATGTCAGACTGTGCAAGGAAACTCCCAATTGGTAACACCCAGCTGACAGATTGGAAATACATTTCGCGGAAGAATAACAGGGGAACCACACAACATACTGATCTTAGAAAAGATGCTCCAGAATAGTTATGTCATGGGGAACACTAGATTTGACTACAATAGACACGTCAGAAATGGCCACAGGTCCTCTTTAAGTATCTCTACTACCCTAGGGCACATGCCTAGCCATCTTAAACCATCAGGAATATTAGATGTTAACCCTTAGGCCCCGTTCACATGGCTTATTCACGCCGGATTTGCGAGCCGGATTGCGCTCGCAATTCCGGATTGAATAAGGGGCAGGTGCGGGGGCGGGGCGGGGGCACGGCCTGCCGGCCCCATAGACTTCCATTATCCACGGCGCGTATTGCGCCTGGATAATGTGCATGTCACTTTCTCCCCGCCCGGCGGATTCGCCGAGCGGTGAGGAGCGACAGAATCCACTGTTCTCTATGAGAACTGTGGATTACCGTAAGTACTGGGACAGATTGAAGCTGTACTGCAGCGCAAATCCGGCGCGGAGTACGGCGCCAATCCGCGGCGAAATAAGCCGTGTGAACATGGCCTTAGGCTAAGTCTGCACAGCATAAAACAAAAAAGTCATATAAAACCAAAACCTAAAAACCGCTTTGAACCTGAGTATTTTGTCAGTTTTTTGTCCAAAGCAGCTGAGTATCCGACAAGTTTTTTGGGTGGTTTTTGTTTTTTCGTTTAGGTTTTTGGTGTGGTTTTTGGTCTGGTTTTTTGGATGTTTTTTTTGGCCAGTTTTTAATGAATGCAAAATTCATATACCTCGTATAAACACCAGGGCAGTTTTTCAGCAGAACCGTCAAAAAACCACCGAAAAACCATCCGTCGGTTTACATAGACTTCAATAGTAAATTTTCCTCTGGATTCGGATTTTACAACATGTTCCTAAAACCGCCGGTTCCCAGAAACGAGCATAAATATAACGACTTGTTTAGACAATAGGTCGTTTTTTTGTATTAATGTCTATGTGGATGTTTTTCCGTCAGATTTTCAGTGGTTTCAAAATACTAAACCACCGAAAATCCAACAGGAAACCTGTGCTGTATAGACATAGCCTTATTCCGCCATAGACCTCCAGGGATACAAAGTATTACTTCCCACCACCTTAGATTATCATGGATACCATTAGCGAAACTAATACCCCAGTTTACTAGAGATATAAGATAATAATCCCTAAACCACACATAAAACATCCTGTAAAAACATTCGATGTGGTGCATGTCAAATTATTTATAATGAAGGGGAACGTTTTGCCTTGGAGAAACCACCCATTAAAAATCCTGTACAGAGAGAAAAAAACCTGCATGTGAATTAAAATTTCTGTTCCATACGCCATGTAATGATATGAACAGCATGTACTATTGCTGTTGTGTTTGCGGAGGACAGAATGGAACATGTCAGTTGTAGTTTTGCAATAACTAGTTATACACTTACATGTCAAATCTTTATTTCCAGTCTCATTTCCACCACACTGCTGTGTAACGTGACACCTTCCCCCCTTCTTGAGCCTGCAGCATGTTCACCCTGTGTGGTCCCAATGTTGTGCATGTGGCCTCAGGTCTTCATGTCTATGCAAGCAGGATGAGCAAGAAAGCAAACTGTCTGATGACTGGTGCCAGCCAGGAAGTTACAGTTCACATTTACTCCGCTGCTTGGAACTCCGACATCACCGGCATCTCAGCTCAGCATCAGTAGACAGCACTTATGGCTGCAGAGTTTTAATAGAAAATTATAGTTATATTATTATTATTATTTATTTTAAACCGCCATTGATTCCAGGGCGCTGTACATTCGAGGGGGTTACATACATTACATAAGTCAAACGAGTACGATGATAAGTGATAATGACAATTGGCACGACAGAGGGAGAGAGGACCCTACCCGCGAGGGCTTACAATCTACAAGGAGGGGGAAAGAGACAGGAGGTGAGGGGCTGATGAGCATATAATGATGAGCATATAATGATGAGCATATAATCTAGTTACATGTACATAGTTCCACAATAATACCAATGAGTCACATAACAACAAATCAGATGTGAAGCGGTAGCCTCATTGAATGCAATGAAAATTCCTCCATTTACCTACAGATGCTCATCCCATTAAACTGTCTAAAATACTTCCAACTACAGACCACCATAAACTAACAATGTTAGTAATCAGAAAGGATCGAATGTGGTGGTTAAATATGTGATGCACACAAGCATATTGTGACTTCTAACCATTTTTGTATGTACAGTAGTTGCAATATTTCACCCACAGATTTCTATGGGGCCTTACTGTGCCTCAGTATGCCTTGTTTTTCATTAGCAGTATCAACACCCCAGTTTACTAAAGATATCAGTTAGTTAATAACCCCTAAACACACAAAAAATTCCAGCTCTTTTCCCATAAGCCTTTTGAATAGGCGTTAAGTCTCCACATACCAACAAGGTGCTTCTCCCTAATGAACTACCTCACCCCATTTGAGCCACACTCAATGCCTCTCACCTAACCAGCCAGTAAGTTCTACTCTGCACTGATGAGGGGCAAACACCCTGAAACAGCTGTCTGTAGATGAACAAACTGGCATGGTTTGAATCCCTTTTACATTGCAAGGCTCAGGGAGTAAAATGTGACTTAAGGATTGCTACACCCAATAGATAGTGCTAAAGAGTTCAGATTTCTTCCCATAAGCCTTTTGAAATATTCTTTTTCATACTGAGAGATAAAGGATAAATGTATGAAAACTGTCGAGGTATAAGACTTTCTTTGTTGCCCATATCAACCAATCAGAGATCCCCTTTAATTTTTTTCAGAGCACTATATGAAATGAGAGGGGCGCTCTGATTGGTTGCTAAACAAAAAAATTCTTAGACCCAGACAGTTTTCATACATGTGGCCCAAAAAGTTATTTTTTCTGTCACATACTGTAATAATGCAACAGAAACAAATTGTTGTATTAAATAAATATTTTCTCCTAGACCCAGTGCTTGTTAGGGTGAATATTTGTGTAATATGGTACCATGTAAAGCACTTGTGACAGAAAGGGAATTTTCATGTGCCACAGCAATACTTCACCTGTGACTACCTATATCTGCTTTTAGGGACCAAATTCTAAACCAGTGATCTTTGGCAGATCTTCATGTTTGCACCTTGAAGGAGTATTCTTAGGCTATGTTTACACGGCTTTATTGCGGGGCGTAGAGTACGCCCCGCAATTACGCCGTGTCTTTGGGAGTCGCAGCGCGGGGGACCGGCAGCCCGCCGGCCCCATAGACATGTCACTTGTCTACCTGCTTGTACAATACGATCGTACTGTACACCAGGGGAGAAGAAGCATAATCCATAGTTTTCAATGAGAACTGTGGATTACCGTAATGATTGCGGCGCATTTTGCTCGTATTAGAGCACAGTACGCCGCGAAATACGTGGCGAAATGCGCCCCAAAATAACCCGTTTGAACATTTATGTCATATCAGCAGGATATGCCACAAATGGTTGATAGATGACGGTCCTACCTCTGGGAACTGCAACGATGTAAAGACCTGGGGTCCCCTAATGCACCTGGTGATGCGGCCATCAGCTGCCGCATCCTCATTTTTATTGAGGAGAAGTTCTTGAAGGATGGGATAAACATATGATTCTACCTATCACACCTGAGCATCGTATTTTAATCAATTTTTCCTACTCCTTCCTTTTTTTTTCTTTTTCCTTCTACCTATTTGCCCCTCTACATTGTGCAGTTATTACCTTTCTATTATACTTTGTGCTTTATATAATGTGCCAGAAGTATGACAATTTTTTGTGCCCTGTGTGTGGGGATCTTCATATTGTTCACATTGACTTAGATGTGTCTTTTATAAGTTTTACAGTAAACGTTTTGAAACTAAACAATGATGTCAAATTGTAGTCAATGCTTATGATTGTATTTTAATAAGAGAGCAAAAAAAAAGTTGGCAAAAAACAAATTTGTATGTGAGAAATTCCTCTATATAACAAAATGTAACCCATATTTCTTCCCATTTTATTCTAATTATTTTGTGTTTTTTGTTTCTACAGTGCTTCAAAAAGGAGGCATGTCTTCACACTAGAGACTCCTTTCATTCCAAAGTCATTAGTGCCTGCAAGCAGCAGAGAACAGGAACTGTGGGGTAAGCAAAGTCAAGATGAAATCTATATTGATTCAGCTGAATAGCCAAAACTTCTGGCAAGTCCCATAACAACTCCTCTGTTCTCTAGGATTGGCAGAGCGCTCGGTGTACACACGGCCTCCTGCCCATTCATTAACTGGGGGAAGGCAATATACCCTATCCAGATGCCTTCTGCTGGGCATTGAGCCAGTGTAGGACACACATGGGAGCAAAGAGTCAGAATTCACTTTTACAAGTCTATATGGAAATAATGTATTACCTAAGCCTTGTAGTCATCTATGTTTTTTTTCTATTGTTATGCACTGTTGTCTACTTTTAAGAAACAATTTCAGGAAGGACCAAGGGTGTAACTAGAATTCACAAGCCCCATGGCAAAATGAGTTGGGGCCCTACCACCTAGTGACAATAAACTTAAACAGCAGCATAGGTAGCAATAATTAAAGGTATAAAATAATGCTGCAATATCGTAAGGGACCTCCAGAGAAGATAAACAGATAGGGATAAAAGTCCCCCAAGGCTGTCCGTGCCTGCTTGACGACCCGACCCGTAGTGGTCGGCGATAACTGGGCGGCAGTCCCTACCCTGAATAGGTGCAACACAGAATAGACAAGGCAGACAAACACAAAGTAGAAGATTCAGGCGGGTCAGAACCAGAGAGAGCAGAAAAGGTATAGAAGCGGCAGGCAATAAACGTTTTTCAAAGAGCCGGGCACGAAGTCAGAATACCAAGAGACCCAAACCATATACCAAGCAGTATAAGCAAAGGCTATAAGCAGCAATGCTGCTGAGCAGAAGTGGTCTAATATGGGAGTCAAACCCCCTTTTTGGGCGTGATTGGAAAGGGCCCCTCTGTCACCCAGCCCCCACACAGAATGCAGAAAAAACAGACAAAAAGGTGAGGGGGCGGGCAGCGTCATCACCACTAAAAACAAAATTTATCTGCACCCCTTGGGCCTTAAGGTAAACAGTAAAACCAGAAAAGGGGTGGCAGAGCTGTCAATCAAGCCCAGTCTTAACAGAATCAGACTGTGTTCAGACAGTGCAGAAAACATGCACAGTGCAGGTATAAATCATGGCCAAAAGCGCAGCCTCTGCTATCCCTTTTGCGGGAAACCCTGGGGGAAATTTGGGGTGGCAAGCCTAAACGGGCACGGGTCAGGGACATTATTTTTCAAAAAAAACCCCAAATCATTAAAAGGGGATATAATAGATAGAAAAAAAACCTTGTTCCCCCTTTAAAACCTCGGGGCCTAGAAAGCAGCACTATGGCTTCTATGGCTGTAGTTACACCTATGTAGAGGCCCGAGATGTAGACTCAGTTTTTTTTTACTTTTCAGTTTTTCCCCCAACACACTGCACTTTTCCATTAACCACCTTTCAGGGGGTGCCCTTCCAAAAAGAACCCATCGGACTTCTCCCATTAAAACTTTTTCCACCCAGATCCCCCAAAACATATACATTACCACAATACGCCCTCTAATAAAGCGGGAAACCCCTTTGTAATCCCCCAAAAAGTTTTCTACTTTTTTGACAAAAATTGCGCAGTGAAGAAAGTTTTCATCTGAAAATGAAACCCCAAACCAAAGGGCACATGCGCAGCGTGCCACTGAAGACAGGGAAAGTACACTCTGTTTTTTGCATACCTGAAAAGAAGAAAAATAGCACAAAAGGAAAATTTGCACCAGGTTTTTTCCCTCATAATTTTTTAAAAGTGTTGGGGGCAATAAGGCCACTGACAGCTTGACTTGTCTCCTGAGTGGCTTCACATACTTAAATGCAAGCATTTTATTTTTTTTACCATAGTCAAGGACCTTACATTTCTTTTTTTTATTCAAAATGAGTCATCTCCTTGGGCTACTAAAGTCAACTACATGAGCACAACAGTTAGGGCATGTTCGGACGGTTTTTCGGGGGTTTTGGGTTTTTCAATCGCCTAAAAAAACCGGGCCAAAAAAATGAGCACAATTGTGCTCTATGGAAAACCCATGCAGCATTTCTCAAAAATTTTGTGCTTGCACAATTTTTTCGCCCGGTTTCGGAGGGGAAATTGTGCAAGCCATTGTGAAGGGAGAGGGCTTTTCTCCGCTGATCGTTTCCATATCACTATATTTGTAAAAAATCCTGAAAACCTGCAGTTTTCACTTTGACCACTAGGCCTAATAATAATCTGACACTTCCTGTTCTGTAGTGAAAACATTTCTTAAGTCTGCTTCATTATCAGCACAAGCAGGATTACACTGAAAGGTGATACCAATGTGTATATGTAACAGAAGATCCACCAGTCACAATAGGAGATGTCACAAGCCCCCCCCTCTCCCCTCCCTGCACACTGACTTCTTCCCAGGCACAGAGCATGCTTTAAAACTCCCTTAGAAAGTCAATGGTCTGCTCCGGTTCACAGCCTCCAAACCCCCTTACTGGTTTTTTAAAGCATCTCTGTAAATGTGTTAAAAAGCAAACCCAGGAAAGATGGCTGCCCCATAATCATCTACAGAATACAAGAATTTACAATCTGAAAATAAAAACTGCAAAAAACAAAAGAATATGGGCCTCATGCATGAAAACGTTTGGGCCATTTACCGGCTATTCCCGGGTAATTGCAGAGATGGATTTTTGCCCCGCAATTTCGCCAGCTGCCGGCGCGAGGGCGGGGGGGCCCGGGAGCTCGCCGGCCCCCAAACATTTGTTACACGCCCTAAAAAAATTACATGTCACTTTCTCCCCTCCGAGCGGGGAGGGGGAAAACTGAACCATAGTTGTCTATGAGAAAAGGGATTACCGTTGCCCGGCAGGTTTTCAGCCGTACGCAGCGCAAAAACGCTCCAATAAGGCAATCCGTGCCAGAAAAAAGCCGTGGAACGGCCCCTTTTGGGTTTAAAACTTTCTTTTTTGCCCATAGCAACCAATCACCTCCCTTTTTATTTTTTTTTTAAGCACATTTGAAATGAAAGGAGATTTCTGCTCTTTGTCTTAGACCTAAACAGTTTTCATACATGCCCCACCTATGTATCAGTATCTGGTTTTAATTAGTAAAAAAACAAAATGGTGATGGATTCCATTTAAAAGTTGGGAAATTTTGAGTATGTAATTTAAAAGGGCCGCGATTTCCCCGTTTTGGGATCCACATTGAATCTTACCCAAGTACTCTGTTGGAAGTAGTGGTCACCCCTTTGTACATGTTGGAAAATTCATTTTGGAACAGAAAAAACATAAAATTTTTGAACATTTAAAAAACATGCCCAAAAAAAAAATAATGTCCGACAAATTTTAATTCTATTCATCGCGCACAAAATTATAACAAAGTAATCACAAGAACAATGTAGAATCATGTAATCTCAGAAACTAGAGCTGCTGGAACAAAATGGATGGATTTTTGGACTCCGCATCACTCTAATACCCAGAATAAGGTCAACATTTCTAGGCACAAAAAAAATTTTTTTTGTTCCCCGGTGTTATTATGCACCTTCTACTGTAAACTAAAATCAGTCTTAAGTTTATCTGTAATGGTTGCCTAAATTGAATGTCTCTCGCTATCTGTAACTTGTGTAGGAGATACATATAAAAAATAGCAGAACACGATATTGATAGTCTTCACACAAAAAAACAATTCACATTGTAGAGTATTTTTCCAGGTTTTTTCTCTTTGTATTAGGCAGCTCAGATGGTCATGTTCTTTTTTTTTTTTTTAAACATAATTTTTATTTAAAGTTTAAAACATATAAACAGAATTGAAGTGGGCACAAGAGAAACAAAGTAGTGTCAGCTTACAACAAACAAAACATACAAAATATATATATGTCATCATAGGAATAAAAAAGTTAATCGTTAACAGAGATATCAGTCACAATATAAATCTCCAAATAACCTATATATAGACAATAGAGTTAACACAATTATGAGGTAAAGCTGAGACTCTATGCACTGGTAAATAATACAATGCTTGCCCCCCCCCCCCCTCAAAAAAAAGAAATTAAGTACAAAACCAAAATAAACCATAACTATAACCTGGCACTTGGGTCATACAGTAAATCAGTTTATCCAGGACGAGGGTTACTACAGGGCTGCTCTGGAATCAGAGATGAGATATGATATATGATACAGTGAGGGCTTCGGTTCTGTGGGAACCATAGATGGGAATCGCGTTCGTAGGAAAAGGCCGTTCTCGCAGCGGGTAGATGAAGATGAGTCAAGTGGGTGGATTTCCAACTTCCAATCGACCCAGTTGACCCGCTAGACGGGAAGTAAGATACCAGGACATGTAAACGAAAGGCTTCATGACTTCCCTAATCTCATCAGAGGTGTAGAAGGTTTTTATAAAATCTCCCCATTTTTAAAAAAATTTAGAGGACTGGGTCTCTTTGGTTCTGATGTCCAGTTTATCCATCTCTAGATGGTGTTTGACGGAGCAGATCACTTCTTGGATTGAGGGGACATTAGAATCCAACCATTTTGAAACTAGAGATCGTTTGGCCGTTAATAGAAAGATGTGCAGGAGCGGGAGGTTCTTACAATGGTTTGGGAGGTTGTGGAATAACAGCTGGACCGGGTCAAGGCTTAAATCGGCTTGTAGGGAGGAATTGAGAGTGTTCACCAATTTATCCCAGAAATCTGCAGTAGCGTTACAGGACCAGATACTATGCAGAAAATTTGTTCGAGGGGCGTCACACTTAGGAAATGCGGTTAGACGGTTGGGACAGTTGGGGTGAGGGGGGATATTGAACCCAAATATGGCTGAGTGAGCGATTCTGAAGTAGGTGTCCTTCCACCTCTCATTGACAATGTGTTTACAGACGGCCCGCCACCCTTGTAGGATTTTCCCAGAGATATCCTGGTCGGGATACAGTTTTTCCCATTTGGTGAAGATTTTAGGGGAAGCTTTATCACTTTTGTTATTTCGAAGCCCTGAATAAAGCATAGATAAGGAAGGGGTGGGTGAGAAGAGGGGGCCAATGATGTCATCGAATATATTTTGTCGAAAATGGACAAATGAGGCAAATTTACTTTTGAGAAATGAGGAAACTTGCGAAAAAGCCAGGAAGTGGGAGAGGTCAAATTTTGAAATAAAGTCTGCAAGAGAATACATTTTTTTGTGTGCGGTATCAAATAGTTGGGAGAAATGCACTATCCCCCGATCTCTCTAGCGTTTGAACTGGGGGTTGTCTAATCCCGCTTGGAATTCAGGATGGCCACTGAGCAAAAGATACCTACTAAGTTGGTATGGTAAGGATAGCAAGGATCTGCTCACCTTCCAGGCTCCTATGGTATCTTTCAAAAGAAGACTGTGTTTCGCCACGTTAGGGAGAGATGCAAATTTGACATGAAGCAGGTTTGGGAGTGACCAGGGAGAGGACAATGCGGATTCAATGGCGAAATTAGAGTATCTTGAGGTCTGTTTGACCTAGTCTACACTGTGTCGCAGCAGACTTGCCAAATAATATAGCCTTAGATCCGGTAGGTTCACAACTCCGGAGTCCCGTGGGAGGAGCAGCTTAGAAAGAGCAATTCGTGGTCTTTTTTTGTTCCACAAGAAAGAGGAAAATGAAGAGTGGAGAAAGTTAATGTCTTTATTTCTAAGGAGGAGCGGGATCGTTTGTAAAAGATATAATAATTTTGGGAATGTCATCATTTTAAGCAGGTGGCATTTTGCTAAGAGAGGAAGAGGGAGATTTGTCCATCGTTCCAGCTCTTTTGAGATTTTAAGTAAAAGTGGGGGATAATTGAGATGATAACTGGATTCTGGAGTATTACCTATATGAATGCCTAAGTATTTTATAGAAGATTTGGCCAATGAGATAGGCAGAGAGTTAAGTGCGACTAATTTAGGGGATTTGGGAGGGGAAAGATCCAGGAGCTCAGACTTGGACACATTTACCTTAAAACCCGAGTAAAGGCCAAAGTCATGAATCCACTCCAGAGCCACAGGAACCTCAGTCAATGGGTGAGAGAGATAAATGAGAATATCATCAGCAAAGAGGGAGATTTTAACCCTGGTGGCGCCTATAGTTATACCTGATAATTGTGGGTGAGATTCGAGAGCCCTGGACAGGGGTTCTATAGCTAGATTGAATAATAAAGGTGATAAGGGACATCCTTGACGAGTCCCTCTCTGCAGGTGAAACGGTTTGGATAGAAAACCTGTGGTGTAGATTTGCGCTAGTGGAGAAGAGTAAAGGGAGGAGATATAAGATCGGAGAGGGGCCTGGACGCCAGTTTGATCTAAATCCACATCCAGCCATCTCCAGCTGTGCCTGTCAAACTCTTTTTCTGCGTTTATCGACAGGACACCTGGAGACCGATGTGCGTCCGGGCGACACTTAATCTCATCTAGCACCGCGATAACCTTGCGGATATTGAAGACCGCTGCCCTGCCTTTGACACAACCTGTTTGCTCCGGGGAAATAAGTTTGGGAAGGATGAGCGCCAATCTATCTGCAAAGATTTTAGAGATTATTTTGAGATCAACATTGATAAGTGATATTGGACGATAGGATGAGGGGAGAGAGGCGTCCTTTCCCGGTTTTGGTATTACCTTTATGTGAGCAGTGTTGATGTGCCGGGGAATAGGGGACCCTGACATAAATAGGTTAGATATTTCGGTCAATAAGGGGGATATTTCTTTTGAAAGGATTTTATAAAATTCGCTGGTAAACCCGTCTGGGCCGGGCGCCTTATTGTTTCCTAGATTCTTAATCGTATATGTTATCTCCTCTAGGGATATCGGCTTGTTAAGAAGATCTTTATCTTCGTCGGACAAAGTTGGGAGAGTAATGTTAGTGAACCAGGTCGAGGGGTTATCGGGTTCAGGGGTTTCTGGAGTATATAGAGAGGCGTAAAATTCTCTAAGAACGTTGTTGATGGCCTGCCCAGAATAGTGGTTATTGCCCTCTGAATCTTTTAGGGTATATATGGTAGAATTGGATTTGTGTCCTTTAGCAAAATTGGCTAAAATCCTCCCAGCCTTATTCCCGTATCTAAACAGTTTAGCCTCTAAAGCTGAACGTTTCGAGATCTCCCTGTGTTCAACCCATCTGTCATAATCTGTTTTAGCTTGAACCCAAAGGGCTTTAGAGGATGGGGAGGGATTGGAGAGAAAAGTAGTGTAGGCCTGTCTAAGCTGCTCCCCCAAGGAGTTAATTTGGGCAGAGATTGTTTTCTTCCTTTTGCTGGTATGGGCCAGTATTCGGCCTCTCAGGACCGCTTTGGCCGTTTCCCACAAGAGCACAGGATCCGTATCCTCCACGGGATTATCTCGCAGGAATTCAAGCCACCACCCACGGAGGATATCAGCAAAATCTTCATCACCAAAGAGATAGGATGGGAAACGCCAGAGAAAATCGGTCCCTCTAGGGGTGATCTCGGAAAGTTGGAGAACTAGGGGGGAATGGTCAGAGATCACCAAATCCTTTATCTCGCAGGACTCTACTCTCTGCATAAGCTGAGCAGAAAGTAGGAAATAGTCTATTCGCGACCAAGAGTCGTGCGGGTGAGAGAAGGAGTACTCTCTACCATCAGGGTGAATGATCTCCAAGCATCCGTTATTACAGCATCAGGAAGAAAATTGGTTAGATGAACGGGATTGTACGGGGATTGATTGGAAAGAGAGACAGAACGGGAGAGTTTCCTATCTTCCACAGGGCTGACTACTAAGTTGAAGTCCCCTCCCACTATTTTATATGGCCAGGGATCAGTGGCTATTTGGTCAGTTAGGGATTTAAAGAAAGCCCCTTGGTTTTTATGAGGGCCATAAACGTTGTAGAGAGAGATTTCATCATTGGAAAGTTTCAGAGAGATCTTAATCCATTGGCCTTCAGTGTCATGTGATGACTGCAAGACTGAGTGGGAAAGGTCTTTGTGTATCAAAATAATTACCACATTTTTTTTGTCTACTGATGGAGAGCCCAGGACTGCCCCAACCCATAAACGTTTAAGGCGAAAAAAGTCGGGTTCCTCTAGGTGAGTCTCTTGGAGAAGAGCAATATCTGCTTTTAATCTTCTAAGGTGGCGCAAGATCATAATTCTTTTAGAAGGGGATCTCAATCCCTTGACATTCCAGGAGACTATGCGCATATTAATGTGGGTAATGAGAAGTAAGTAAGGGGAAGGATCAAAAGAGGGCGACTCACCCAGAGGAAGACTAGGTCCCAACCCAGAGGAGGACTAGCTCCAGCATCACTTATCGGCCTGGAAAATAAGTAACACAGCAAGACCCAAAAAGTGCCAAAACAGAACCAAAGTAAAAGTAACAATAAAGCACAATTGGACAGGTCAAAAAATCCTAGAAGGACCTCCAACAAAAACGTGCTCACGAACTTCCTTATTCCCAACATGTAGGGAGAGAAAAAACAAACAAACAAATAGACAAGCGAATGTGCGATTGCTCCCCTCCCAGGACCCCCAATCACAGTGGTGCAGAGGGAGGACATAACAGAGGCTCCCAACAGTGCTTGATTGAAACAGCAAGAGACACCGTCCTACTGCAGATAGTCTCAAGAACAAGTTATGAAAATTAAGCGTCGTGGCGCTGAAAACCTACTTAAAAAAATAAAAGACTAGGTAAAAAAAGGATACAGAAGACTTAGAAGCAGCGTCTCAGGTCCCCGTTTGCCAGCTTGGACATAGGCACTGGACTTTAGGAGAGGCACTTCGAGGTGACACGGATTTAGATGATGGAACCTCAGATGGTCATGTTCTTTATATACTTTCCAGATTGTTTGTTCCAGTGGATGTTTTTGCTATTTCTTCTCAAGCTGTGATGCTGATGTACTGTGGTAACTAATATAAGTGGGTGATTTGTTTTCCCTCCCTGTGGAGGTCAGTTGCAAGGCTTGGTTTACAATCTGTTTACAGGAACATTCCCATTTCTCTGAGTTCATTCCATCCCGCCCTGACTCTCCCAAATATCTTCCCTGTGGGCGTGCTGTCTGTTGTATAGGTTCTTCCAGCAGTTCAGGATGCTCTCTTTTATGGCCTTCAGCTCCATGTGTTAGTGTACGAACATAGTAGTGCCATAGTGACAAATTTCCTTCTGAAAGCAAGCAAAACACCTAACATGGCTTTTATGGATTTAAAAAATGGCTTTTTTTTTTTTTTTTAAACAACCCCCTAGGTCCATAGGTTGTGTATAGTATTGCAGATGAGCTGCATTGAAATGAATAGAGGTAAGCTACAATACCATACACACTTTATGGACAGGTGCTGCACTGTTATTGGAACAAAACAACCATGGTTTTCTAATTCTGGACAACCCCTTAATCCGTTAAATGCCAAGCAGTTCCTATATGGTGGTTTTATAGTTACAAATAATAAATGTAGAAATTACAGTTTAAAGGATAGCATACTAGCAAATTATTACCTTTGTTCTTATAGCAATTTTAAGGGGGTTGTCTCCACACTGTTTCTCTTGATTTTTGGGTTTCATTTTAAATTTAGGGGGTTTTTTACGGGCTCCACTGGGCGCAGTAAAAGTAGGTCTCTACTATACAACCAGTGCTGGCAGTATTATAAAAATCAAAAGGTCTTAGCTTAGCGCCCTGAGGACTGATCAGCCCAAAAAAGGGGGATATCCGGAATAGGTAGGACACTTTTAAATGGACATATAATGCAAAGTGATTTTTTTAAAAAAATTTTTTAAACATAAAAAGCAATCCTTGTAGGAGAAAACCCCCTTTAAGGCAGAAACGTCCCCAATCTAGTTAAAAATATTTTAATATGTTACATTTTTATGAGAGTGAGTCAAGTATCTGCATTTCAGCTATAAACTTTATTTCAATAAAAAATGGAAATCTAATAATAACATTATTTTTCAGCATAGTCCCGTTGCTTCTCAATGGTCTTCTTCCATCGTTGTACAAACTTTTTTATGTCCTAAGAATAAAAATTTTTTTGCTTGATCAGCGAGCCACACATGCTCCACTTCCTTCAGTTTTTGGTCCAAAGTGAATAAGTGACCTGTTACTGTTTCCTTGAGTGGACTAACCGTGTATAGCTGAAGTGCGGATTGGGGGCATAAAAGGTTGACCCAAAACGCAATCGAGTTTCTGCAGGGTTTAAACATAGGGGGCACAAATGCGATAGGCTTGTCTTGCAATAACACAATACTTTTTGACAGTTGTCCTCGGGATTGGTTTCGAGTTGCAGGCTTCACTTGTGCAACCATTTTTTTTGCATTTTTCAGTCCATTCATAAACACTGTTCCCATATCGTACTGAAAGTCGTCGGTAAATTTAGTTTCCTTTTCACCCTTTAACCTCAAAAAAACCGATCCTTACGCTGCATTTATTGGGCAAAAAGGAAAGTGAAGCGGCCACGGCTGCGACAGTGAAACTAACCTGGTAACTTTAATTCTACACAACAGAGATCGTTGTGTGCTAAAATGACAGTACTGCCAACATAAATGCAACTGCACTGTGGATAAACATTGACTTATCCTTGTATAATGTAAAAATCTGCTGTCATCAATATTTTAATATCATTCTAAGCTAGATTATAACTAACATGGCCTCTACTGTAGCCAAAATTAGAACAGCAGTCTGTATGTGAGAGAAAAGGACCAGAGCAGCAGACTATAGGTGAGGGGGCTATAAGCAGTTAAAATTTTGGGCAGAGGCAACCATCGCAGCGGTTTTTAAAGTAATAAGAGTGGAGCTGTGCAGTTTAAAAAAAGAGGAGTAAGTCATACAGCGTTCTAATAAAAAGTGGGGGAACAGGGCAGGGTTATAGTGAGAAGGAGGGGACATGAAGGGCAGTCTATGTGTGAGAGAGGAGGAGACATTACCAGCAGTCTATATGTGAGAGGAGAGGGACATGAGGTGTTGTGAAGCAGCAGGAATGGAGAGCTCGCTATCAGATCCTAATCAGCTCTGCAGTTAGTGCTGGGGACTGTACTCACCCCGTTACTGCAGCAGATGTATCATCAAGGGAAAAAGA
>JAODAL010030137.1:0-50458 GCA_025379985.1 Phyllomedusa bahiana | reverse complement strand
ATGTTGGCATGCATGGCTCCTTCAATGAACTGTAGCTCCCCACATCCAGCAGCACTCATGCAGCGACAAAACATGACACTCCAGCTACTTTGCTTGATTGTAGGCAAGACACACTTGTCTTTGTACTCCTCACCTGGTTGCCGCCCCACACACTTGACACCCTCTGAACCAATTAAGTTCATCTTGGTCTCATCAGTGTACAGAACATGGTTCTGGTAATCCATGTCCTTAGTCTGCTTGTCTTCAGCAAACTGTGGGTTTTCTTGCGCATGATCTTAAGAAGAGGCTTCCTTCTGGGACGACAGCCATGCAGACTAATTTGATGCAGTGTGTGGTAAATGGTCTGAGCACTGACAGGCTGATCCTTCCCCCACCCTTTAACCTCTGGCGTAATGCTGGTTGCACTCATACATCTATTTTGAAAAGAAAATCTCTGGATAAGACACTGACCACATGCACTCAACTTATTTGGTCGACCATGGCGAGGCCTGTTCTGAATGGAACCCATCTTGTTAAACCTTTGTATGTTCTTGGCCACCATGCTGCAGCTCAGTTTCAGGGTGCTGGCAATCTTCTTCTAGCCTTGACCAAAAACCCACAAGGACTGGAAAGTACTTGACCTAAAATATAACTTTTAATACAGGCCTATTAAAATATCAAATAAACACCTAAGATACCCTACACTATACCCTACACTAAATCCCTACCTATCCAAATAAAGGGGATCTCGTCCCAATAAGGACAACCCCTACCAGAACCTATCCTAACAAGAGACCACCCTACTACACCTTATTACTACTCAATAAATACGTATAGATATAGATAACAACCAGGTATATAGATCAATAATCACAACAAAAGCCTTATATATCCTGTTAGAACCAACAATTACACACATATATAGCTCAATAGGAGGAGAAGACCTTACTATTCAAAATGCAATAGTGCATCAAATCTCCATTACATTTAAAGCCCAATACAAGAACAAACCAACGCGTTTCCTCCCAAGATACCGGGATTCATCAGGGCCAACAAATCAGGCAGAATTTTACATCAAATGTAATTAGCCAAAAATATAAGGCCAAGATGATATACTTAGTAGCAATAAATAAATAGATGGTAACAAACAACATGACCCCATTCAAGATGCATCACAGAACAGTGCTACTATGTATGGTACCATTAACAATATTCACGATCATGCCATTGTTCTGTAAAAACATATTACCACCGGGGTGCCATATTAGTAAACATGGTCATGTTCATCGCCTTAGATAGGAAGGATATTGGTCAATGTCAATGGGGCGGGCTGCCGGCCCCCCCTCGCCGCGGGAGTCCTCGCATATTAGCGCAAGCTCCCGAAACACACGATGCACTGCAGAGCGTACTGTACACGCCACAGTACATCGTGTGAACATATCCTAATACTTTAAAACACCATTAAACAAACAAATAAATGTATTTTTTAAAAAAGTTACACATAATTGGAATCACTATGTCCTTTCAAAGTACATCATTTATCCTGTATGCTGAACATCGTATAAGAATTTTATTTTTTTTGGGTGATTTCAGAAAATGAAAATACAAAGTAATCAAAACGTCAGATGTATCCCAAAGAATGGTACCGCTAAAACTGCTTCAGTCTGCAAAAACACATGATCTCGCTCAGGTCCATAGGAGGAAAAATCAAAAAAGTTATTGGTCGCAGAATGTTTTTATTTTTTTTAAAGTACTAAAACGTATGGAAAACCTTATGTACTTCTTATCATAGGAATTGTATCAATCTATGGAATACAGATAGAATGTAATTTATACTTAAAAGTGAAATCCATTAAAAAAAAACCCTGCAAAAATGGCGCAATTACTTTTTTTTTTACTTTACGTTTTTACCATTCCACTTGGAATTTCTTTTTTACCAAGTACATTATAATATGGTACATTTTTTTTCTGCAAAAAAACAAGCCTTCATCCAACTATATAGAAAGAAATGTAAACAAGTTATGGCTCTTTGAAGGAAGGGAGGAAAAACGAACGTGGGCAAAAAATATAGATTAAAGCGGGAAGGATAGATATACATGAAAAAAAAATATAGAATCCTTTTTTACTATCCAAAAAGTTGGTAGTTTTGGTCATCATGATGACATAAGCTACATCCAAACATATATACAATAGAATAGAATAGAATCCTTCTTTACAATCCAAAAGGTTGGTAGTTTTGGTCATCATCATGATATAAACTTCATCCAAACATATATAGAATAGAATAGAATAAAATCCTTCTTTACAATCCAAAAAGTTGGTAGTTTTGGTCATCATCATTATATCAACTTCATCCAAACATATATAAAATAGAATAGAATAGAATCCTTCTTTGCAATCCAAAAAGTTGGTAGTTTTGGTCATCATCATGATATAAGCTACATCCAAACATATATAAAATAGAATAGAATCCTTCTTTACAATCCAAAAAGTTGGTGGTTTTGGTCATCATCATGATATAAGCTACATCCAAACATATATAAAAAAGAATAGAATAGAATCCTTCTTTACAATCCAAAAAGTTGGTGGTTTTGGTCATCATCATGATATAAACTACATCCAAATATATATAAAATAGAATGGAATAGAATCCTTCTTTACAATCCAAAAAGTTGGTGGTTTTGGTCATCATCATGATATAAACTACATCCAAATATATATAAAATAGAATAGAATCCTTCTTTAAAATCCAAAAAGTTGGTAGTTTTGGTCATCATGATGACATAAGCTACATCCAAACATATATACAATAGAATGGAATAGAATCCTTCTTTACAATCCAGAAAGTTGGTAGTTTTGGTCATCATCATGATATAAACTTCTTCCAAACATATATAAAATGGAATAGAATAGAATCCTTCTTTAAAATCCAAAAAGTTGGTTGTTTCGGTCATCATCATGATATAAACTTCATCCAAACATATATACAATAGAATAGAATAGAATCCTTCTTTAAAATCCAAAAAATTGCTGGTTTTGGTCATCATCCTGATATAGACTTCAGCCAAACATGTATAAAATAGAATAGAATAGAATCCTTCTTTAAAATCCAAAAAGTTGGTAGTTTTGGTCATCATCATGATATAAACTTCATCCAAACATATATAAAATAAAATAGAATGGAATCCTTCTTTACAATCCAAAAAGTTGGTGGCTTTGGTCATCATCATGATATAAGCCACATCCAAACATATGTAAAATAGAATAGAATCCTTCTTTACAATCCAAAAAGTTGGTAGTTTTGGTCATCATCATGATATATACTTCATCCAAACATATATAAAATAGAATAGAATCCTTCTTTACAATTCAAAAAGTTGGTAGTTTTGGTCATCATCATGATATAAACTTTATCCAAAAATATATAAAATAGAATAGAATCCTTTTTTTTTTTACAATCCAAAAAGTTGGTAGTTTTGGTCATCATCATGACATAAGCTACATCCAAACATATATAAAATAAGATATACTGTAAAGTAGCCGCATCATTATCACAGCCCGGGAGGTAAAACTTTAACCAGTGCAGTTATCGTCTCCAGTGGGCCGGAGGCTTTGAGAGTATAAATGAAGTTAGCACTCATTTTGTTTTGTGCCAGTCTATTTGAATCTTTATTCTCTGCCTATTAATTCACCTAATTAGAATTAAATGAAGCATGCATAATTGCTAGATTAACAAATAATTAAGCAGCCGGAGCACTCATGTTTAATACACATGGGCAGATCTTCCTCTTTTGTGATGGTAATTTGTCATGCCTGCTCGTTTTTATCAAAGAAATTACTTGGCTTGTCTTCCCCGGTGTTCACTTCCCTCATGTGCGTGATGCTTTGTAAAGCAGGAAACGTCTACAAAAATGATTATCAGCCAGTTTTTTGTTTTTTTTTGTACATGTAGCCCTTTTATGCTGCACTTTTATGGAAGGATCTTGTGACATTGCAAAAAAAAGCAAGAGCAACTGTTAAATATGTATTGTAATGAAGAACAATGGATGTAATTAAAACTCATTAAGTAGGATAGACTTTACAGTGCTACATTCAGGAAAATGCTATTCATGTCATTACTAAAAAGTTTTACTGGAAGTTGAATTGTAGAGAAAAATTGCAGTTGGGGATTTGCGAAGAGGGTCTACATTAATCATCATAATCGAAATACATATCTATAGGTCATCAATGTGTGATTTGTAGGAATCTAACCCATGGGACAGTCAATAGAATGAAAAGGTCTCAGTCAGGTTCCGACTGGTCCACAAGAGAGCAGAGAACATCCATGGTAGGCACCCAGGCATGATGGTCCACTGAGAATAACAGGTCTAGACACCTTTTAAGGGAAAAAGACAGAAAAAGATGGGTAGAGAGCAAGATACATGTGCAATGTGTGCAGTCAGGTAAGTAGGGTGGGCCCCAAGAATCAACTCTATTGGTGGACCTCAAGAATCAACTCCATTGGTGGGGCCAAGAATCAACTCCACTGGTGGACACCAAGAATCATCTCCATGGTGAATCCCAAGAATCAACTACACAGGTGGACACCAAGAATCAACTCCACTGGTGGACTCCAAAGAATTAACTCCACTGATGGCCCCAATAAACATCTCCACTGGTGGGCTCCAAGAATTAGCTCCATTGGTGGGCATCAAGAATAAATTCCACTGGTGGGCTCCAAGAATCAACTCCACTGGTTGGCCCCAAGAACCATCTCCACTGGCAGACCCCAAGAATCAACTCAACTGGTGGACACCAAGAATTAACTCCACTGGTGGCCGCTAAGAATCATCTCCACTGGTGGACCTCAAGAATTAACTCCACTGGTGGCCCCAAGAATCACCTCCAGTGGTGGGCTCCAAGAATCAACTCCACTAGTGGGCTACAAGAATAATTTCCACTGGTGTGCCCCAAGAATCAAGTCCACTGGTGGGTGCCTAATCATCAAGTCCACTGGTGGGCCCCCAATAACCATATCCACTGTGGACCCCTATAATTAACTCTACTGGTAGTTTAAGGTTGCAGATTATGAGAGGCAGAGACTCAGTTTGTCAAGTCTTTCATGTTATAACAGTTCAGTCAACTGTTTGCGCATTTCTCTTGTTTTTTGGACAGTCGAGACAGAAAGATCCAGTATAAAGGGAAGGAATGGCCTGGAAGATTTAAGTTTTTGGCCTGAAAAGAAATTATGAAAAATACTCCATTGGTGGAACCGAGTAAAATAATTTTGCCTCCACTTCATATAAATTTGGGGTTGATGAAAAACTGAGAATAACAGGTCTAGACACCTTTTCAGGGAGAAAGACAGAAAAAGAGGGAAAAAGAGCAAGAGACATGTGTAGTGTGTGCAGTCAGGTACAGTAGGGTGGGCCCCAAGAATCAACTCTATTGGTGGACCTCAAGAATCCATTGGTGGGGCCAAGAATCAACTCCACTAGTGGACACCAAGAATCATCTCCATGGTGAACCCCAAGAATCAACTACACAGGTGGACGCCAAGAATCAACTCCACTGGTGGACTCCAAAGAATTAACTCCACTGATGGCCCCAATAAACATCTCCACTGGTGGGCTCCAAGAATTAACTCCACTGGTGGGCATCAAGAATAAAGTCCACTGGTGGGCCCCAAGAATCAACTCCACTGGTGGGCGCCTAACCATCAAGTCCACTGGTGAGCCCCAAAACTCATCTCCACTGGTGGGCCCCAAGAACCATCTCTACTGGCAGACCCCAAGAATCCATTCCACTGGTGGGCCACAAGAACCATCTCCACGGGCAGACCCCAAGAATCAACTCCACTGGTGTGCCCCAAGAACCAACTCCACTGGTGGACACCAAGATTAACTCCACTGGTGGCCCAAAGAGTCACCTCCAGTGGTGGGCTCCTAAAATAAACTCCACGATGGGGCTGCAATAATAATTTCCACTGGTGAGCCCCAAGAATCAAGTCCACTGGTGGGTGCCTAATCATCAAGTCCACTGGTGGGCCCCCAATAATCATATCCACTGGTGGACCCCTATAATTAACTCTACTGGTAGTTTAAGGTTGCAGATTAAGAGAGGCAGAGACTCAGTTTTGTCAAGTCTTTCATGTTATTATAACAGTTCAGTCAACTGTTTGAGCATTTCTCTTGTTTTTGGGACAGTCGAGACAGCAAGATCCAGTATAAAGGGAAGGAATGGCCTGGAAGATTTAAGTTTTTGGCCTGAAAAGAAAATATGAAAAATACTCCATTGGTGGAACCGAGTAAAATAATTTTGCCTCCACTTCATATAAATTTGGGGTTGATGAAAAACTTTGTTAAAGCTCTTGATAAGGAAGTTGAAGCTTTCAATCATTTGAAGATTTGTTTCCCAGTTTGAGTGAAGCCAAGTGAAATGGAGGACAGATTTATTGGACTTCAAAAAAAGGAAATTTTAAAAAAAACCTGATAATAAGCTAAAGAATCTTCAGTTATCAACCTGGTCCTCTTTCAAAGCAATTGATCATGACTTTTTGGATAACAGAAGAAATGATGACTATGGGCCTTCTGAATGAAAACCGTATATCAGTGAAACTTGCCCATGGCAACCAATCACAGCTCAGCTTTCCCAAGATCTATATGAAATAAAAGGTGGGCTCTGTTTGGTCGCCATGGGCTCTTACTGGTTGCTATCAGTTTTGTTTGGTTGCTATAGGCTCTGATTGGTCGCTTTTGGCTCTGATTGGTTGCTTTGAGTTCTGATTAATTGCTATGAGCTCTGATTGGTCGCTATGGGTTCTGATTGGTTGCTTTGAGTTCTGATTGGTTGCTATGAGCTCTGATTGGTTGCTATGAGCTCTGATAGGATGCTATGAACTCTGATTGGGTGCTATGGGCTCTGATTGCTTGCTATAAGTTCTGATTGGTTGCTATGAGTTCTAATTGGTTGCTATGGGCTCTGGTTGATTGCTATTGCCTCTTATTGGTTGCTATGAGTTCTTATTGGTTGCTATGGAAACAAAGACAGTCTTACTGCTAGACAGTTTTCATACATAAGGCCTTATGGTTTCATAGTCACTACCGGAGGACTAAAATAACACGGGTTGCAGAATGTCTTTGAAAATTTCCTTTTTACACTCCCGTCTTGATTTTTTTCTTGAGAAGTTGGATACTGTGAGTAGAGAAGGGCGAATTTCTCAAAAATTCGATTCGGTCACTTCGCCGAATTTTCCGACAAAAATAAATTCGGTCCGAATTACTTCGCCACGAATCGCGTTAAAAAGCAGCTATTTCCAGGCTGCACAGAACCTGCAGGGTGCTGTAGAACGTTGTGCCATGCTTAAATATGCAGAGGGAGCTTGGTTTGGTCTTCATACAATGTTGTGTTTTAGTATGAGACACCCCGAAGGATGACTGCCCGGCCGCTCTTAGAATCGCTTCACGCTAAGATTCCCTGGGCACTTAAGAGGGTAAAACTGACCAAAAAACTGAAGCGGGAATGTAGCCTGATAAAGTCATGGCAGCGACAGCTGGAAAAAAACAAGCTAAGAGCTCAGGTGGCAACATCAGTGACAGAGTGTGGCGGGTGACGGCGCTAGTCACAGCAGCATGAGGTCAGACAGTGGCACAATGACATTCTGGAGGTGGCAAAACACGAGGAAGCCACAGAGTGGCACAATGACACAGTGTGGAGGTCACAACAGCAGCAGCATGAGGTCAGGCAGTGGCACAATGACATTCTGGAGGCTACAAAACAGTATTAGGCCACAGAGTGGCACAATGACACAGTGTGGAGGACACGGCAGCAGCCACAGCAGCAGCATGAGGTCAGACAGTGGCACAATGACTGAGAGCGGAGGTCACGGCGGCAGCAGCATGAGGTCAGGCAGTGGCACAATGACATTCTGGAGGTGGCAAAACAGTATTAGGCCACAGAGGGGCACAATGATACAGTGTGGAAGTCACGACAGCAGCAGCATGAGATCAGGCAGTGACACAAGACATTCTGGAGGCGGCCAAAACAGTATTAGGCCACAGAGTGGCACAATGATACAGTGTGGGGGTCATGACAGCAGCAGCTTTGAGATCGGGCAGTGGCACAATGACATTCTGGAGGCGGCTAAACAGTATTAGGCCACAGAGTGGCAAAATCACACAGTGTGGAGGTCACGACAGCAGCAGCATGAGATCAGGCAGGGGCACAATGACATTCTGGAGGCGGCAAAACAGTATTAGGCCACAGAGTGGCAAAAATCACACAGTGTGGGAGGTCACGACACAGCAGCATGAGATCAGGCAGTGGGCACAAATGACATTCTGGAGGCGCAAAACAAGTATTAGGCCACAGAGTGGCACAATCACCAGTGTGGAGGTCACGACAGCAGCAGCATGAGATCAGGCAGGGGCACAATGACATTCTGGAGGCGGCAAAACAGTATTAGGCCACAGAGTGGCACAATCACACAGTGTGGGGGTCACGACAGCAGCAGCATGAGATAAAGGCAGTGGCACAAGGGACATTCGGGGAAGGTGGCAAAACAGGAGGAAGCCAAAGAAGGGCACAATGACTGAGAACGGAGGTCACGGCAGCAGCATGAGGTCAGGCAGTGGAAAATGACACAGTGGGAGGGCACGGCAGGAGTCACAGCAGCAGCATGAGGTCAGAGAGTGGCACAATCACATTCTGGAGGTGGCAAACAGGAGGAACCCACAGAGTGGCACAATGACTGAGAGCAGAGGTCACGGCGGCGGCAGCATGAGGTCAGGCAGTGGCCAATGACACATGTGGAGGACATGGCAGCAGCCACAGCAGAAAGCATGAGGTCAGACAGTGCACAATGACACAGTGTTGATGTCACAGCAACAGCAACAGCAGCAGCAGCATGAGGTCATAGAGTGGCACAATGACAGAGTGTTGAGGTGGGTGGCAATACCAGTCCCTGGTAAAGAGGGTGGTAGGCAGATTGAGAAACTGTCAGCAGATGTGTGGCATCAGGCGGGTGGCGGCATCAGAATAGTGGCTGAGGCAGGTAGTTTGAACCAAGACTGACGCCTACGTCATTGGATTGTGGAAATCCTGGCCGATCCACGCCTGATTCATCTTGACAAAGGTCAGTCTATCAACATTTCCCGTGGACAAGCGGGTTCTCTTTGGGGTAACGATGGCCCCCCCCCCCACTGAACACCCGCTCTGCTGCCACACTACGGGCCGGGCAGGACCGCGACGCCACCGCAAACTCGGCAAGTTGCGGCCACACATCCGGTTTGGCTGCCCAGTCGTCCCAGCGATCTTCTAACTGAGGTGGCAGAGTGCTGTCCAAGTGGGCCTAACCTGTTGGTTCAGGGACTGCTCCAGGTCCTGCTGCTGCTGCTGCTGGCGACTGCCCTCCTCACTAGGCGGGTGAAGGAAGCTGCTCATCAGTGACGTCCAGACTTAGGTTACTACTGATGGAGCTGGTATGCTCCTACCCCCCATCTTCCCCCAGCAGCCGCGGCAGTAGTACTTGAGCGCTGAGGAAACCCCCGGTCAGACCTGTCAGAGGAGGGACGATGCCGCTCATAGGCAGCTGCCAACTGATTACGGAGGATTTCCCTATAGTATTTGAGTTTGTCTTCCCTCTCTAGAGCTAGGAAAATGGCTCTCATTTTGGACCGGTAGCGAGGGTCCAATGGGGTGGAGAGCCAGGAAGGTCTCCCCCCCGGATGCGGGACTATTCGGCTATCACAAGCCAGGCAAATCAGCATGCTGCGGGCCATCTGCACAAGTGACTCCGAGGGGCTCCCTGCCTCCATTTCCCTGTATACTGCCACGGTGCTTGGGGGTCATCTGCCTCATCTTTCCTCATCTCCATCCACCTCCTCCAGCTGCTCCTGCTCCTCCTCTCTTGTCACCTGGGTTGAAAACCCAAATCATTTTCACCAGACAATGCTTCTGCTCCAATTCCTCCTCCATTTCAGCCCCACCAGACTCATGTGGCCACGAGATGTAGCCCGCCACGTCTCCAGTCCCCTGCCCAGACAGATTTTTAAAGCATCTGTTCCAGGACATGAAGCAGTGGAATGACGTTATTCATCCAGTAGTCCTGGCGACTGACAAATAAACGTCGCCTCCTCAATGGCCTCAACAAACGGCAGGTGTCACGCATGAGTTTTCCACTGCTGACATCAAAGTTTTTCCAGGGAGTACTTCTGTCTGCCTGGATCATCAAAAAATCGTTAATTTGGGCCTTTCTCTGTTCATACAGTCGGTCCAACATGTGCAGGCTGGAATTCCAACGGGTGGAAACATCGCAAATCAGAGTGTGTTGGGGGAGGCCGTCCTGCCGCTGCCCAACTCGAGGAGGGTGTTCCTGGCTTTGTACGAATGGATAAAGTGGCATGCACAGTTTGCTGGCCAATTTTCAAATGTTTGAAGATCGGTGGAAGACTTCAGGAACCTTTTCACAAACCAGATTGAACACGTGGGGCCATGCAGGGCGCATGGGCCATCCCCCCCTCGGTGCAGCGCGGACACCATGTTCCTCCCATTGTCTGTCACCATGGTTCCAATTTGCAGTTGGCGCGGAGAAAGCCACACACATCGATTTCTTGCTGCATACGCGGAGCAGTTCCTCCCCTGTGTGACTTCGTTCGCCGAGGCAAGCCAGGTGTAGAACTGCGTGACACCGCTGTGCCCTACACATGTGGTATGATGGAGCAGTACTTGTGGAGGCTGAAATGGTGGTGGTGGTGGAGGAGGAGGAGGCGGACATTGGCGCAGGTGCAGCAGTTTGACAACGTTTGGGGGAGAAAGCGGGGTCTCCTGTCCAAGTGTTGGTGTGCCTGGGCTGGAAGCACATTCAAACCCCGTGGGCCCTAAAGGACATGTACTGGCCCTGACTGTAAATTACAGCTCCAGACGTCCGCGCTGCCGTGCACCTTGGAACAAACCGATAAGCTCAAGGACTGACCCACCTTCTGTTCTACATAATTTATGAAGTGCTGGTACTGCCTTTTTGGAAAAGAAATTACGGGTTGGAACTCTCCATCTCGGCTGGGCACAAGCCATTATTTCTCTGAATTGGTGCAGAGTCCACCATTTGGAAAGGGAGGGACTTGCAATACCAAACTTGGACAGGAGCACGTCAGCTGCTGGCACCTTAGGGATGGTTGGGCAATATGTTGTCTCTTTGCAATCACCTCGCTGAACGACTGCTGGCGCCATGAGTAGCGAGGAGCAGGAGCATCTGGACCGGGTTTGTATTTTCCCAAAGAGAAACAGCTCCCTTCTGCAGAGGTGGTGGAGCCTTTGACTGGCTGCCCAATGGCAATGCGTGCCACTGGGCGCTGCTGCTGCTGTAGCTGTTGCTGCGGTGGCAGGATGGACCACCACATCTGAGCCACGTTTCTTTTCCCCGGCCACCGGAGTGGCAGCGCTGCAAAGTGTTGTCGCAGGGCCGTGGTGCCAACGTTTGCTCCCTGGCCACGCTTCACTTTCTGCCCACAGATTTACATATACCCATATTTGGCTCCTCCGCCGAGTATCGATTTTACCGCCAACGTTTCCCCACTGAGTGACTACTCGCCCCCGCCGCTGCCTCGCTGAGCCCTGTGCCGCTACTTTCTTGACCTGCGAAGCGGGTTTTTTTACCCCCGTGGCCGCTTGGCTCCCGACCTCACACTGCTGCTTATCTTTCTGACTCACAGCCACACAACCCACTTGCTGGCGCGCCGCTGCCTGACGTGCAAGCTGACGCCCCCTCTTCTCCTGACGATGATGAAGCCCTTGCCTCACCTGGCTCCCAAGTGCGGTCGGCTACATCATCATCTATTTGTGTTTCATCGTCACTGCTGTCCTCATCACCGGTCTTGGTATGCCGAGGCTGACCTCTCACAACATGACCTCTCCATGCCACTCTCCACATCTATACTTTGCCGCCTACTGCAAGAAGCAGGCGTTATTGGCCCCATTTCTTCGATGCCCAAAAAAGCTGCTGGGCTGCCCTCCTCAAATTGTTCATCCTCGCTATATAGTGGCGCTGAGCCCAGCCACCATAGTAATCTCTGGCTGAGGGAACCGGATGGGGCAGAGGCGGGTTGAGGGGCAGGTGAGGGCCGCTGACCCGCTCCCGGGCCATGCCAACTAATGGTTGTGTTGAGGTTCCACCGACTCTTTGGGTGGAGTTGTCAGATATTTATCTGGGGGGAAGAGGATGACCTAGTTTAACCGATCAAGAACCTTTGGGTTGCTGAACAACACACGGCCGCTAGATGACAGCGGCAGTTGTGGCCTCACTGAGTGACCCCTGCTGCGACGTCCCCTTGCTGTGCTGCGACCTGGGCCTGTTCCAGGAATGTTTGTGCCACTGCCACTCGCAGGTGCAGAGCCTGCCACCTCTCTGTCTGACATACTGTTTGTTCTAAAATGTACAGACACTGTTTAATGATGATATCTGTATATGATAAATATACACCCTGTTTTTGAAATCCAAATGAACCCAGTAAAAAAGCTTGGGTAACCTTTGGATATAAATTGCGCTCCACAAATGGCCAGGGAAAAAATGTACTTGTATGGGGTTGTTTAAAAACACTGTGTGTTTTACTAACTGTAAAAGCACAAACAGGCTTAATTAAACTTGGACAATTGGAATTAGGCTACAGGAAAAAAAGTATATATTTTGGCGTTTAAAACGACTGTTTATTTTTGACACCACACCACCAAAACAACTATTAATTAACCCCTGGTTTTAAATTGCGCCAAAGAATTGAGCCGCCAAAAATAGTAGCTTTGTCAGCGTGTTACAATTGCGTGTTTTCTACGCCACACAACAAGAGATACAGTTTTAATTAACCTTTGCTTGTGAATTAGGCTACAGGAAAAATGTATATATTTTGGGCGTTCAAAAAGACGGTTTATTTTTTGTCAGCACACCAGCAAAACAACGCTTAATTAAACCCCTGGTGTAACTTGCGCCAAAGAATTGAGCCGCACAAAATTGTAGCTTTGTAGCGTGTTTTCTACGCCACACAACAAGAGATACAGTTGTAAATAACCTTTGCTTGTGAATTAGGCTACAGGAAAATTTATGTATTTTGGCGTTGAAAATGACGGTTTATTTTTGTCACACACCAGCAAAACAGCGCTTAAATTAAACCCTGGATGTAATTGCGCAATAGAATTGAGCCGCACAAAATAGTAGCTTTGTAGCGTGTTACCCAATTGCGTGTTTTCTACGCCAACACAACAAGAGTATACAGTTTAATTAACCCTTTGCTTGTGAATTAGGCTACAGGAAAAATGTTATATTTTGGCTTTTGAAAAAGGGTTTCGGGGGTCAGCACACCAGCAAAACAACGTTTAAATTTAAACCCCCTTGATGAAAATTTTCCCGCAATAGAATTTGACAGCCCAAAAAAAAGGGGTTTATTTGTTTTTGGTAAAAACGCTGTTTTTTTTAAAAGAAAAACAACGGGAAAACTGGCTTAGACCCCACTTGGTTATTAAAATTATATGCACGCAGGGGACGCCACACTGGTTTTCAGATCCAATCCCCCCCAAAAATTAGAAATAAAACTTTAAAGAAGAACATCTCTAAAGACAACTGAGACACCCCCACAAAATCCCAAAAATAAAAATCAATTCTTCAGTAACAACCCGCCGGGGCAGCACCACATGAGAGGAGGGGAGCCCCCGGGGGCGCCCCCGGGATTATATAGTGCGGTACGTCACAAAAACCCCCCAGTCTCTAAATTGGGCCTTACCTCTGCACATGTCATGCGGGCAAGCCCTTCTTCCCCCAGAGTGCTTTCCCCATGTAGCGCCATGTGCTCGAGCCATTTTTATCAATAAAAAGCACACTTCGTTCCCCCCCCAAGTACCCCCAAAAGTTCGACTTCTTTCCCAAAAAACCGAATTTTCCCTTTAAAATTTCTAAACGGAATTCCCCCTTCCCGTTAGAATAAATTTCCCCCCCACCCCTCTAACGGGTGAGTGATCAACAAGGTGAATGCTTTCACCAAAACTTTCCCTTGCTCTTTGGAGAAAAACTTCCCCAGGACACTGAAACCCCAAAGGGTGATTACTTTTTTTTTTCCTTTTGAAAGCCCGATGAGACACGTTACAAAACACAAGCATCCTCATCCTATTTTGTCAAAAGAAATTGGCTGTAAACTTTGTAGATACTTGTATTTTTTATGTTTTTTAATACAATTATTTTTATTTTTATTTTTATTATTATTTGTCTTTTTTAAACTTAAAAATGATAGAAAGAATCTGATTTTACCATTTTAATTCAAAAGCCTAAAATTAGTTAAATGCCCCCTTTTTCCCCAAACTAACACAGAAAAAAATTTAAAAATTTTGTGGGACAAATGTATTTTTTAAAAAGGGTTCCATGTTACCCAAAAAATCCCCCAGTCCATAATTCGCTTATTGGGGTGGAGACTACAAGGTTCTAAATGAAATTTGGAGTTATAAAACTACTAAAAAAACCAGGGGAAATAACCCATGGCCCGTCCCAACCCCTGCCCAGGGGTATTTCTGGTTTTGGGCAGCTCACCTCAGTAAAAAAATTTTAAAACAAAAATTTTTAAAAATTCCCAAGACACAACCTGCAGGTGTTGGGGTACGGGGTTTTTTTTGGAAAAGAAGTTTTGGGGGGAACAATGTTTTTTTAAACCTTTAAAGGAATATTTTCAACTCAGACATTTTGGAATATTGATAATATATTGATAAATGTCTGGTAGTTATGGGTTCCACCCCTGGGACCTGCACCTCTCTTGAGAACGGGACCTTGAAAGTCTATAAGTACACCAAGTCAAATACAAATAGTGAGAACCCAAATTTGTGGTAGGGTGTTTAAAAAGGTTTAAAAAACAAGCAAAAATGTGCACTAGGCCCCCTTTTTCCCCCAAACCCAAATGTTTAAAGGGCCCAGGGGTCCTCAAATTTTTTAAAAACCCGGGGGGCCGGGTTCCCCGGTCCCCCAGACCATTGGAGGGCCGGAATAAAATTTTTAAAAAAAAAAATTTTTTTTGTGGGTCGATAAAATTTAAGCGATACCCCAAATTTACATTTTTATGTTGAAGTGCTTTTTTTTTTAAAAAAAAAAGGAAAAAGTTTTTTTTGTGTAAAAAAAATTTAAACGCATCGCAAAACTTCTGTTAGCCATAATTTTTTTTTTTTTCTGTATACAGAGCTGAAAAAGGCTTTTTTTTGGGGGATGAACTAAAGTTTTACTTGGTGTCACTTTGGCCCATTTATTTGGTTTTTTTTTTTTTTGTTCGTTTTTTATTCCATTTATTTTTTTCCCTTTAGGGGGAAATTAACAAAAACGAAATTCTGTAAATTTTTTTTTTAAGGGCCGTTCCCCGTGAAGGTTAAAGAAAAATTAACAATTTATAGGGCGGGTTTGTTACATATGTGGCAATTACCAATATGCATATTTTTAATTTTTGGTTTTTTTTTGGGGACGAGGGGTTTTTTTGAAAAACGGGAAAAGGGCTTTGTAGGTGTTTTTTTTTTAAGGTTTCCTTTTTTTTTTTTTTTACTTTTTCACTTTTCCTCAATTGGATTTGCATGGGTTTATGCAGCATTGCTGCTTCCCCCACAAGACAACATTTGTAGAATTTCCCCAAAGCCGAAACCCCATTTGTTATAGGATTCCGCTTCCCAGATGACAAGTGGGCTTAGCAATAATCAGGGATGGGTTCCCCGGAAAAATCAAACCCCCAAAACTAGAGAAAATTGTCAAAAGGGAAAAAATGTGTGGAATCATTAAAAAATGTTTCCGACATTTGGGGGCTCTACTTTTAAAGGGCTTCACCCAAACTTTCCCCGGCCCCCGAAAAGCAAAGCAAAAACAGGGACGGGAAAGCAAAATTAACCCCCAAAATAATTATAGGGGGGCTAAAAAAGTGGGGCACCTCTGTCCGGCCCGGGTTTGGGTCCTTTTTATGGGTGTCCTGACTCCGGGGGGGAAACCGGGGGGGCTTTCCCGACTGGCACTCTGGGGGAGAGGGCCCCTGCCCGGCCACCCCCCCGGGGAGAGGGGCTCCCGCCCGGCACTCCTGGGGGGGGGGTCCCGCCCCCGGGACTCCTTTGGGGTGGGGGGGCTCCCCCCATGGCACTTTCCCGGGGGAGGGGGGTCCGCCCTGGCACTCCTGGGTGGGGCTCCTGCCAAGGCAAACCCCGGGGCTGGGGGGGTCCGCCCTGGCATTCCCGGGGGGGGGGTTTTTGCCCCAGCACTCCTGGGGAGAAGGGGGCTCCTGCCCCGGACTCCTGGGGGTGGGGACTTTTTGCCCTGGATCTTGGGGGGGGGGGGTTTCTGCCCCCGGCACTCCTGGGGGGGGGGGGCTCCTGCCCCGGGGACTCCGGGGGGGGGCTTCCCTGGCATCCTGGGCTGGGGGGCTCCTGCCATGGCACTCCCCGGGGCAGGGGGGCTCCCGCCCCCGGGATCCTGGGGCTGGGGGGTCCTTCCATGGCACTCCGGGGCCCGGGGGGCTCCCGCCCTGGCAAATTCCCCGGGGCTGGGGGGGTTCTGCCCCAGCCCCAATGGGGAGAGGGGGGTCCTGCCCTGGCATCTGGGGGGTGGGGGGGGTCCTGCCATGGCAAACCTGGGGCAGGGGGGCTCCTGCCCCGGACTCCTGGGGTGGGGGGTCCTGCCTGGACTCCTGGGCTGGGGGGGCTCCCGCCCTGGCATTCCTGGGGGTGGGGGGGGTTCTGCCCTAAACACTCCCGGGGAGGGGCTCCTTCCCCGGCCCCTCCCGGGGTTTGGGGGGTTCTCCCCGGATTTTCCTGGGGGGGGGGCTCCCTGGCACTCATGGGGTGGGAGCTTTTGCCCTGGAAATCCTGGGGTGGAGGGCTTTTGCCCCGGCCAAACCTGGGGGTGGGGGGGTTTGCCTGCACTCCTGGGGCTGGGGGGCTCCTGGCCCTGACAAATCCCGGGGCTGGGGGCTTCCCGCCCTGAGAACCCCGGAAACGGGAACCCCTGAGGACTGACCCTGCATCCTGTGTCCCGAATCGGAAATCGCCTCAAATGACCCCGAAATGCGGACTTTTGTGGGGGGGGGAGGGGGTAGGCCCGGGGACTCTGCAAAGGAAGGAGGGGCCTGAGTGAAGGAGGGGAACACCCAAACCCCCTTTACTCATTCAACCCGGACCTCACATAAATTGGGAAGTGGCCACCCTCCGTCAAATCAAAGGGACCTCCCGTCCTCTTTTAGGCCCCCCCCGACCCAAAATTCCCCCTAACTGGCCCCCGCCGTTTCCCCTGCTCTCGATGGGCCCCCACGGCAAACCCCTCACTGCCCCCGGCAACCCCCCGCTGCCAAAACCACCCCCGATACCCTTTCTGCACCCCACAAAATACATTGGCGGGGAAAAGGCGGCAAACCCGGGGTTTGGGTAAAAGCCCAGCCCGGGGCCCCATGCGGCCCGCGGGGCCCTTGTTTTGGGACCCTGGATTTTAAAGGGGTTCTAAAATTTTAATTTTTTTTGGCCCCAAAAGTTTTGCAATAGGAATTTTAGATCAGGGGCTTTTTATGGCCACTCCAAAAAATTGACTTTGGTTTTCCCTTTAAACCCCTTTGTGTTTGGCATAGTCCATTTTTAAAGACCCATTTTTGCCAAAAACTTTAACTTCCTGGCTGATGTTTTCTTCAATATTGCCAAATAATCTTTTTCCCCAATGGCATCCCTCCTGCAAACAAAAACCCAAAAAACCCAAAATGGGGCTGCCCCCCACCATGGTAACTTTTTGATGGGTTCTTAGGCTTTCAAGAGTTTTTTTTTCCTTTTTTTCCCCCCAAAAGTAAAGAGCTTTTTATGGCTAAACAGTTGATTTTTTTTTTTTTCAGACCCCTGGAATGTCTCCAAAAATGTAGGTCTTTGTTCCTGTCATTTGAAAAACATTAATCTGGCTTTTATATGTTTCTTTTGGAGTAATGGCTTCTTCCTGCAGAGTGGCCTTTCAGCCCTTGTTGATACAGTACTTGTTTCACTATTAATAATGACACAATCTTACCAGCTTCCTCCAGCATCTTCACAAGGTCTTTTGCTTTTGTTCTTGGGTTGATATGCACATCTCGGACCAAATCACGTTCATCTCTGAGACACAGAAAACATCTCCTTCCTGAGCAGTATGATAGCTGGACATTCCCATCTTGTTTGTACTTGTGTATAATTGTTTGTACAGATGAACGAGGCACCTTCAGGTATCTGGAAATTGCACCCAAGGATGAAGCAGACTTGTGAAAGTCCACAATTCTCTCCCTGATATCTTTAGACTTTCCCATGTTGTTACACACAGAAACAGTGTGTTTCTGGTGTGCACTAAAAAAAAATCCACAGCTGAGTCTCTTTATTAACTCAAATGTTGCCAATAAACCTCTGAGCAGCTGCCAAAAACAAGGCTTTGACTTTGTATGGGCATAGAGTGTAATGAGCCAATCTTTGTATGGAAGTTTCACATCAAACTTTGGCATATTAAAATGTATCTTCAGGCAAACATTGCGCCAAGTTTGGTCGTACGCCTGTAAAGAACCAGCAAAATATGGCAAGAAAAGGCATATGCGAATTCATACATGTCGCTCCATGAATACACGATCGTCCCTCTACTAAATACCACAGTTCCACAAAGAGAGTTTCTTATTTGCATTATCTTATTGTCAAGACCATTCTGTGCAGCTTCAGAGGGGTCATGTAGGTCAAGGGGCTATGACTAAGGGCATTTGACTGCCCAAAATGGGTCAGGAATCTGTCTCTCACCTCAGTTGCCAAGATTTATTGTTTTTACCTGTGGATTCAATAAAGGATGTACTGCTTTTTACATCTTGAGTGCTTGAAGTTGAGTGGCATCCGTAACCCTTTCTAAATTAATGAAGGGGCCCATCACCCTTTTTTTTCTCCTATTGTTTTCTTTAGTTCACAATTATTGTGAGCAGCAGCCACCCATCACCTCCGCTAGCAGAATAGGAGCTGTTCACTCTCCTCCCCTAACAAAGCAGGATATGGCTACTCACCTCTAACAGAGTAGGAGTCACCCACCTGTCTTCCCCAAAAGTGCAGGAGTCAGCTACCCACTCACTGGCCTTCCCTAACAGAGCAAAAGCCACCCACCTGCCGCTCACTCGTCTCCCCAAAAAGAACAAGAGCCTCCTACTCACCTGCCCTACCCCAGCTGACCATTAGGCCCCGTTCACACGGCTTATTGGGGAAGGATTGGCGCCGTACTCCGCACCCGGGTTTGCGCTTCAGTACGGCGCCAATCCGTCCCTGTCATTACGGTAATCCACTGCTCTCATAGAGAACAGTGGATTCCGTCGCTCCTCCCCGTTCGGCGAATCCGCCACGGGGGGAGAAAGTGACATGTACATTATTTACGGCGCGGACGCGCCGTAAACAATGCATTGTCTATGGGGCCGGGGAGCGGCGCCCCCACAGCGCTCCGGCCCGCCCCCGTCCCGCCCTTATTCACAAACGGATTTGTGCGCTCAATACGGCTCACAAATCCGTCGGAATAAGCCGTGTGAACACGGCCTTAGCTTTCCCTAACAAAGCCGAAAGGATTACCCAAACAGAACAATATTACTTCATACACTGTAACCATAAATGAGAAGAAGGTAAAGGACGCATCATTTTGAATAATTAGTTATTTCAATAAATACGTTTAATCAGAAAAAATTAAATGCATTGGTCAACCCTTTAACTGTAAGTTAGACACCAGGTGAAACTAAAATATCTTCTATCTTCGTCCTCCCACCACTCCTTATTTTTATTTAGTGCCCCAAATGGTACCCAAGGCTACTACCATCCCATTGTATTGTGCCAGTTCCCCACAAGCAGTGGTATGACCCACTTTGAAAAGCTCTGAATTACATCCTTCATCGAGCAAGGCTAATATACAAAAAAGTGGAGTGTCATGATTACGCCTGGCAGAACCTCTGCGCCTGACTCTGACTCTGGGAACAAAACCGCGGCTTCGGCCATGATACCTTTTCCTAGTGTGAACTCTGTCTTTCAGCTCCTATGCTTAATTGATTCCTGGCCAGGAATCTTCCAGCACTTTTCAAGTTAACCTGTTCCCGTTTTGATTGACAGTCCTATTCACCCCTCACCTCTGTTCTGCCTTTTCCTGTTCCCTATAAAAGGATTCAGCTTCCTGTCTTCCTTGCCTGCTATACGGTTTCACCTCTGCCTATTGTTTGCCTGTTTTCTGCTTGGATTCTTCTATGTTTTTTGACCTTGGCTTGGATTCTTCTTTCTCCTCTGTTACCTGATTCTGTACTGCATTACCCGTTCGTTGCTGACCTTGCCAATCTGACCCTCCCTGTTTGTTCTATGTTTGTTTGTCTACGTCTTGTGTCTCACTTGGCTCAGAGTAGCTCAGTCTTCAGGTTGGGGCTGACCTAGTAAGGAGTCGGGTACCCCAAGAGGCAGGGACAGGGGTTGGGACCAGCATCAGGGCCTCACTCCACCTGTGTCTTCCCCTGTACCCCTGACTGTCCCTTACATGGAGATGTGTTGTTTCTCCAAGCTTTTGGTGGTTAGTGGCCCACATACTGTCTTCTTAGGACCTTCTTTCTGCCTCTGGGCTGTTGACGTCTTCCATAGAAGTCAGCTGCTCTCGAACAATTATGCCTGCTTATCCGGATTCCTAATGTTCTGCTAGTTATTGTAAGAGTGAAGCTTCTGTGGCTAAGCCTGACATTGCCTTTTATTTATGCCCTGGTAAAGATGTACGACGCTATGACAGGTCACATTCTACAAAATAGAAATATTGCTTTCACATATTGTCTGAAACACATTTACAGCCGTGGGAATTTATTGCTTCTCCTGCTTTAAAATCAATGTTTCAATTATTTCAAAAAAGGAAATGGATGGCCGAGCCTCCTCATAGTTACCCCCCCGTTTTTTAAGGGTAAAATGTACATATATAAAATACCTTTTATTTGCCAAATGTCCTCACTCTGGAAAATCCTCCGATGCAGCCGTAAAGTCATAAAGGCCCCTGTCCCTGCAACCTGGAGATATTGATTCCGGAGCGAAACAATGACATGAATAAAATAAAAATAAAAAAAAAGTTAATTATCGTTTGTGTTTGTAATTTAATTAAGGCGGCTGTAAAGTTTTACTGTTTTTTTTTCTCTCCCAGGTGATGATGTTTAGGGCTGTGAAAAGCTATTTGTGCCGGTGAGATTAAAGTGCATTTTAAAATGTTCCCCGAGCACTTTCACATTTGTTGATAGATTTTTAAATTAAACTTTGAATCGTAATCTAAATTACCTCCAACAATTCATGGTCCCTATAATGAACTCCCACTATTCCAGCTGTCATCCCCCTATGATATACTGTAAATGGTAACTGCCGTGGGTTTCATTGAATAGTGTTTTAGCATTGCAGCTTTTTATTGCGTGCATACAAAGCGCACATAGAAATCAAAAACACCGGGCCAGGCTCTGACTCGAAAGGATTATTAGAAACACTTCTCTATCACTGTCCGCTGACACCTGGCTTAATGCTTTTCTCTCCCGTTGCAGAATTTATTTCCCTCCGTAGCGTTCAACATCGGGGTAAAGGGAAAAATAAAAAGGACAATATCTTGTTTAAATCATTGAAGTCGCCCATAGGAATGTTAATGTCGAAACAGAACACGGTAATGATTTGCATGGCTATGAAATTGAATTGCTTATTTTCCAGTTATCATCCTGAAGAAGATACCGGATAAATTAAATAAAATGAGACATTCCATAAAGCGCCAGCATTGCAGGATATGGGATAGAACTGTACTTGGTATTACTTTATTTATTCATTCATTTTTAGCAGTGCTTTCTGGGACGTTTCTATAGTTGATATCTATTCAGTAGGTTTCCAGATAAGAATCTTTACCTTAGGCCCCAGTCACATCATGTTTCTCCTCCCCGTTTGTGGTATCCACCGTGAACAATTTATTGTGACCGGCCTTGATGAGGCCATAGAGATCTATAGGGCAAACGTAGTCTGAATTGTACTGTGCTTGATGGAGCCATAGAGATCTATAGGGAAACATAATCTGAATTGGAGTGTTCTTGAAGGGGCCATAGAGATCTATAGGGCAAATGTAGTCTGAAGTGTACTGTGTTTGACGGAGTCATTGAGATCTATAGGGCAAATATAATCTGAATTGGACTGTGCTTGATGGGGCCATAGAGGTCTGCAGTGGAAATGTAGTTATAATTGTACTGTGCTTGACAGAGCCATAGAGATATATAGGGCAAACATAATCTGAATCGGACTGTGCTTGATGAGGCCAAAGAAATCTATAGGGCAAACGTAGTCAGAATTGGACTGTGCTTGACAGAGCCATAGAGATCTATAAGGCAAACATAATCTGAATTTTACTGTGCTTGATAGGTGCCATAGAGATCTATAGGGCAAACATAATCTGAATTGGACTGTGCTTGCTGGGGCAATAGAAATCTAAAGGGCAAATGTAGTCTGAATTTTACTATGTTTGACGGAGCCATAGAGATCTATAGGTCAATCATAATCTGAATTGGACTGTGCTTGATGGGGCCATAGAGATCTACAGGTCAAACATAATCTGAATTGGACTTGCTTGACGGGGCCATAGAGATCTATAGGGCAAATGTAGTATGAATTGGACTAAGCTTACCCTTTTTACAGAGCATATATGTTTTATGATGTAAATGAAGCCTTAGAGGAGTAATTTGAAACCCATCAACTATCAGAACCGTATATGTTGGGTTAGAAACCCATATCACAAAGGTAACAATTAGCAAGAACTGCTTATAGATCTGGTGCCTAAGCAAATTTTCCAATTTTGGCTAACATTACAGCTTATGTGACCACAGATATCCTTCTACCTGTTCTTACTACTTAAAAAAATGGAGCTGTGACCAATTTGAAACAGGCTTATTTTCGGCAGAGGTTCTACCTCTACGGTTCCTATGTCCTTGGTTATATCTCTCATTAAATTGAATAGGACTAAGCTGCCATACCAGAACAACCGCATGTGAAAAGGATATCCTTGTGCTTGGTCTTACCCTGATAAAATGGAAATATGACCAAAATGAAATCGGCCTCTTTGTGGCAGAGATTCCATAACAGTTGCCTCCATTGATCTTATTTCCTTTCATAAGTATTCCATTAAATTGAGTGGGACTTAGTTGCAGTACCAGGCAAAACCACATTTGAAGAACACATCCCTTTGCCTGCTCTTACTATGTAATAAAATGGAGATGTGACCAACATGGAATAGACAAATCAACAAAAAATCCTACTTACATAATATAGAAGGGCGTAGGGAAAGCCCACAATCAGAAGATAATAAATTACCCGGTTATACAAACAACTTGAGCATAAAGCAAACCACTAAAATTATATAACACTCGAGACACACTAAAATATATCTTTTATTATATTCAAATAATAATAATCCTACATAAACCTAACCAAAAAACCCTACACTTACCCCTAAACCACCTGGACTGCCTAGCCAATACTTGGGGAATCCGCCCCAACAAGGGGCGCCTCCAACAGGAACCTAAACTAAACTACGCCTAAATTACCCTAACAAACTATACAAATGCAGAAACCTACATACATAAAAAAATAAGCAAAAACAAATATACTACAGATACCCAATAACAAAAAAAAGACAAAAGAAAAACACAAAAGTGTCCAAAACACAAAGGTTCCAAAAGTTCCAAGGTTCCGACACGTTTCTCCCTAATAGCGGGGTTCATCAGGGAACCACAAAAATGCACCATATACCAAAGATAGAATAAATATCCTGTCACAAAAAACAGATAAGTAGAGGACAACTCACGTCCCTTAGTAGATAGATATGAAGCTGTTTGGAACACACTGAATGGTCCAGGATACAAATGGTACAGATCCCTTCCGATAGATGCAGGGGTTTACGAGAATAGGCAGTCACCAGCCCCACTTCTGATGACCCTAAACCTTTACATCTCCTATATATAAAAATGTCCTTAATGGAAAAGTGACACAATTTCAATTTTGCTGTAATGAAAAAAAAAGTTAATAAAAAAGTGATACATTTTCTTTTTACTCTTTTCCTTCATTATTACAAAAAAAAAAAATCTAATGTAAAAATAACATAAAAATAAATCCTTACCTATCACAGAAATAAGGGGAATAACTGAGTACAAAAACTGAGCTTGAGAGGTGTTACAGCGTTCAAACACACATGTACTACAGGAAAAGGAAAGCTCGGTTGGGAAAGAGGGAGTGGGCAAATGGCCTGGTCAAGAAGTGGTTAAATTTTATTTAGAGGGATCCTACAAATGGTCAGTGCTCCTCAACTGAACTGATGACCCAAAAGAAGCTTATTCTAGCTACATTATTAGATACCAGGTCCAGGGGCATAGCTACAGGGGGTATAGAGGTAGCAGTCGCTAACAGGCGCTGCAGCCTGAAGGGGGCCAAAAAGCTCTCTTGCCACATAAGAAGACACCAATATTGTAAATGGCGCATGGTAGTTGGGAGGCCCCTATTTCACTTTTGCACCAGGGCCCAGGAGCTTCAAGTTACGCCTTTGACCGGGCCCATGACCTTCAATCTCTGTGGGAGCTTTTACTACTTTCAGTCGACCCCGGAGTTTAGTGGCCAATATTAGACACAATACTTAAATTCTACCAATTGGGAAAAAAAATATTTTTCTCTCTCTCTCTTTTTTTTTTTACCCGAATTCCCTCTAAAACAATGGAACCAATTCACCTTGCAAAGGGTTTGCCTACGTGACCGCATTGACAATACCTCCACCTATGATTTTCGTACTTCTTTCCATCTCCTCCCCAGGTAGATCGATAGCTTTTGGAAATGTGAAAAGGCTGCCAAAGAACCTAAACAAAGAAGCGCGCTTGTAAGTATCCTGCTTGTATCAGCTGATAAATGGCCCCCTCTTTAAGGAACTTATCTCTTAAGGGCTTGCTGCATGAGGAATAGCATCATTTGTAGTGTTTGCTCTGCTGGACGACTGAAGCCGGATCCATTTAAAAGATAGTGAGATACTGTCGACAGCAATAGACAGGGTAATTGCAGAGCCACTACTATGGTATAAATTACATCACTCTAAGTGGTGGAATGGCCTGAAGAGAACGAAGAAAATTCTGACAATTTACTTGTCCTAGTGCCCTTTTGACTGCTTATCGGAGTTCAGCAGAAGAAAAGAGCTCTGGGTGAAAAAATTAAGTATTGATCAAATTAACAGTTTTTACCGATCTCTTAAACAGAAAAAAAAAGGAGTGGAACAATTAAATTTAGAACACAAAAGACGAGGCAGGATAACTCTTGACCCCGGATGGCAAAGCTTTCTGAAGTAGAAAATACAATCGGCCCGTGGAATTGTCTTTCTATTACAAATGTAAGTGATGGGGGTTTGTTGAGAGTAATAGCTTATTTAAAGGCTGCCTGGTGAATGAAGGGAGAGAAATCACATCTATGCAGAACGCTGGCTTTTTTTTTTGTCTTAGTCGGGAGGTTAATAATGGGCCAAGAGGCTACATGGCAAAAATTGTGCTTAGTGATTAACTCGGAGTAAACCTATTTCATAATCTGCATAAAGTGATCTGTGCAAATGATTTTCCCTCTGCCTCTTACACGGATTTATCTATTAACATGACAGGGGCCGAGGGGAAACTTGAAAGAGAGGGACGGACACTACCCAATAAAACATAATGAAATTTTTAAAATTTCATTTAAAGCAAAACATCATTGCAACAAAACTAGAACAAAAAAGAAAAAAAACTAATTAGATTAAAGGGGTGTTTCCATCTCATTCATTTCTGGGATATCAATAAGATATGCCATGCTGGTTCCAAGTCTAGGACCCTCAAATATCATGAGAAAGAGCCCCTGGTCTTAAAGGGGTGTTCCCATCTCAGACATATAGCGGACCCAAACTCTGGGACCCCTGACTATTGTGAGAATGGGTTCCTAGTCTTAAAGGGGTGTTAATATGTCAGATATTTAGAGCATATCAATAGGATATGCCATAAATGTCTGATAGGTGCTGGTCCCAACTCTAGGTCCACCAACTATCAATGAGAACAAGCCCCTGGTCTTAAAGGGGTACTCATATATCTCAGACATGTAGCATATTAATTTGATATGCCATAAATGTCTGATAGGTGTGGGCCCAAAGTCTGGGACCCTCACCTATTGTGAGAATGGGTCCTTAGTTTTAAAGGGGTGTTAATATGTCAGATATTTAGAGCATATCAATATGATATGCTATAAATGTCTCATAGGTGCTGTTCCCAACTCTAGGACCCCCAAATATCATGAGAACAAGCCTCTGGTCTTAAAGGGGTGCTCGCATCTCAGACACTTATAGCATATTGATAGAAAAGGCCATAAATGACTGATAGGTGTGGACCCAAACACTGGGACCCCCACCTATTGTGAGAATGTGTCACTAGCCTTAATAGGGTGTTCCCATGTCAGACATTTAGGGCATATCCTATCAATATGCTCTAAATGTCTGATAGATGTGGATTTCAACTCTGGGACCCTCACCTATTGTGAGAATGGGAGCCTAGCCTTAAAGGGGTATTCCCATCTCAGACACATAGCATATTGATGGGATATGCCATAAATGTCTGATAAGTACATTTATGGCATATCTATCTTGTGAACAGGCCCTTGAAAGTTCTATGGGAGTTCAAAGTAGTGTCAAAAGGAGAGCTCAGCTACACTTGGAAATCCCATTGAAATGAATGGAGAGTAGCGCGCAAGTACCACCTCCTCTTTCTTCTACATGGCGACTTTTCAGGGCTCATTTTGACGATAGCTACGGGTCCCACAGGTAGGACTGGAACTTATCAGACATTTACTATCAATATGCTAGGGAATGACCTTTTATAACTGGGTCCCATTCTCACAATAGGTACTGATCCCAGAGTTTGGACTGGGACCTATCAGAAATGTATGGCTTTTCTGATGGATATGCCATAAATCTAGATGTATCAAAGCTAAACTCGACAGATAACACACCATGATATCACAGTGCAAAATGCTTTCTCAACTTTTTCAAAGGCCTTTATTGCAAGATAAGAGCAGATAACACACAAAGCCTAGATGTAATAGTTAAGCTCTGCTTATACAAATCTGAGATGGGAACTCCCCTTTAAAGGGGTTTTTCCACGAGTGGGGAACATGTCCACCACTCGCAGCACTGGCTGGAGAGTCGGTCGCACTTGCGCAGTCAGTCTCCATTCTATTCTATGGGATTTCCGAGTACAGCCGAGCGGTGCGTTCGGCTCTGCTTGGAACTTCCATAGAGCAGAATGGAGAGTCGTGCGCAAGCGCGACCAACTCTCCAGTCTGCACGGAGGGGTTCGGGGGCCCGTTCCCGAGATAGGTGCGGGTCCCAGAGTTGGGCCCGCACCTATCAGACAATGGTGGCATATCCTAACGATATACCATCATTGTCTATGGTGGCAAAACCCCTTTAAGACCAATTCCACCTTTAACTCCTAAGATCCGAGCCATTTATGTCTCTGACAGTCTCATTGTTTTTTATTTTTAGTTTTTTTGCTTGAGTTAGCCTTCCAAACAGTTTTGCAGGGCGAATTGTAGAAATTTTAGGAATTTTTTTGAGGTATGTACTAGTTAACATTAATTTAAATACATGTTAAAATAATTTTATCATAAATTAAATTTCAATGCCGGGGCTGTTTCAGATGAAATACTGTTTTTGAAGTATGGAGATATTGTAATATTAATAACCGCATCTATGGAGTTAAACAACCAGGATGGGTCACTGTCGTCCTCCTGCTGATGGTGACGTGGGTATAATTGCTATACTCATACAGTTTGTCAGTATTATGTTCTCTTTCTCAGAACTCATTACTACAGTAGTGGCTGCTTTTTCACTGGGAAGAATTTCTGCTGCACTTTTGCTCCTGCCCACTGGGGGTTGATAAATTGTCCTTAAACATGACACTAAAGGGGTGTTCTCGTTTCACTGATTAGCTTTAAACATGTAGGTAAAGGTATATAAAGATTGTTACCAAATACATTGCAGATCTGATTTTGCTTCTCTTCAGAGTTAGGAGTAGATCTTTTCTCCTTCTGTTCACAAGCCTCCCTAGTTAGTAAGTGTTGCAGCAATGGTCGGGCTGGTGATGTCACTCCCTGCTCTGTTCCTTAACTTGAAAGACGGGAGCTTGTTTACATGCCTTACCAACAAGCTCCGTAGCCTTGTGTACTACAGTTTACAGACCTCCTGCACTCATATCACTGTAACAGGCTCAGCTAAGAATAGAAGAGCTGATATGCCAATCACTGCTATAGACCTGTCCACAGCCTGACCAGGAAGTGTGAGGCTGAAGCTGGCTTTGACTCTGTAAGGCTTCGGCTATATGGCACTGATAAAATACCGGTCGGATTGGGATTAAGAATCCAGCTGGCATTTTATCATCTTTTCAATGGTTTTGGTGAACGGTTCTGTCTGCGGTTTGCGGATTCGCCCATCCCCATTATCATGAATAGCACACCTTCCACCCGAAAACCGGGCAGAAAATTTTGCATGTTACAATTTTTTCGGAACGTCAGTGGTGTGAAAATATATCCAGTAGAAAAACCATGCAGTGTAGACTACTTTGCAGATTTTCTATTAAAGTCTATGGGGAGGGTTGACAGTCAGTTTTCAGACAGTTTCCAAATTCGAAAACCATCTGAAAATACGACAGAAAGACCCATGCCATGTGGACGTACCCTAAAGCAGCACGGTGAGAAACCCTTTTAAATTAGATGGTGAAGGTGCTGCTAATGGAAGCCAACATGTTGCTGGCTTGGGCTTAGTTCTGACCAAATGCTTAAAGGGGTTGTCTCACTACAAGGATCGCTGCTTTTTATGTTAAAGATCTTGCAAAAACAAATCACTTTGCAATATGTCCATTAACTGTATCCTACCTATTCCTAGATATACCCTCTTGTATGGGCTGCATCAGCTCCTTAGGTCGCTATAGCTACAGACCTGTTCAATCGCTCCTGATAGGCTGCCAGTACTGGTTGCTATAGCTACAGACCTGTTCAATCTCTCCTAATAGGCTGCCAGCACTGGTTGCTATAGCTACAGACCTGGTTTCTACTGCAGCCTAGTAGAAGCCTGTAAACACGCCCCTGAATTCAAAGTGAAACCAAGAAAACAGGACTGAGGTAAGATGAATCAATGTAGTGAGACAACCCCTTTAAGTATTCTTATTTGCTCCAGTCTTTGTTAATTGGGAACTTAATAGGGGGATGAAATGGGATTGTGACAAACTGGGAACAGATATCCTTTCCCTACATAATTTCTGTTGCACTTGACTGATAGTGAACAGTGTCGCCTTACTTATCATGAAGTGATCATTTTTGCCAGGGGCGTAACTACCGGGCTACAACCACGTCTGCTCCCCTGGTAATGCCGCTCCTGCGCCCGCCGTCAGTGAACATACTAGTTCACTGTGGCGGGCGCAGAGCTGCAGGGCCCAGCGCATGCCACCTCTGAACGCCCGGGTCCTCCGACCCGAGCGTTCAGAAGCAGCGCTGCCCGGGGGTAGCAGAACGAAGCGACAATCGCTCCACTCTGCTACTTCCCCTACCGGCTGTCTGTAATCACGTGGGCGCGTGGTGACATCACATCACCGCGCCGCCCGTACTGAGCACAGAGGCTGCAGGGGAAGTAGCAGAGCGGAGCGAGCGGTGCATCGGGGGAGCGTGGAACGAGGTGAGTAAACTATTTCTTATTTTACCTGCCCTGCCTGCCTATATAAAGCCGCCCTAAGCCTAAGCCTGCCTATATAAACCCCCCTAAGCCTAAGCCTGCCTATATAAACCCCCCTAAGCCTAAGCCTGCCTATATAAACACCCCCCCCACCCTGCCTATATAAAGCCCTCCTAACCCCAAGCCTGCCTATATAAACCCCCCAAGACTGCCTATATAAACCCCCCTATGCCTGCCTATATAACCCCCCAAGCCTTAAACTGCCTATATAAACCCCCCTAAGCCTGCCTATATAAACCCCCTAAGCCTGCCTATATAACCCCCCCAAGCCTGCCTATATAAACCCTCCCTAAGCCTAAGCCTGCCTATATAAATCCCCCCTAAGCCTAAGCCTGCCTATATAAATCCCCCTAAGCCTAAGCCTGCCTATATAAACCCCCCTAAGCCTGCCTATATAGACTCTCCCTAAGCCTGCCTATATAAACCTCCGTAAGCCTAAGCCTGCCTATATAAATCCCCCCTAAGCCTAAGCCTGCCTATATAAACCCCCCCTAAGCCTAATCCTGCCTATATAAAAACCCCTAAGCCTAAGCCTGACTATATAAACCCCCCCAAGCCTTAACCTGCCTATATAACCCCCCCAAGCCTGCCTATATAACCCCCCCTAAGCCTAAGCCTGAATATATCAATCCCACTAAGCCTGCCTATATAACCCCCCAAGCCTAAGCCTGCCTATATAAACCCCCTAAGCCTAAGCCTGCCTATATAAAGCCCCCCAAGCCTAAGCCTGCCTATATAAAGCCCCCCCTAATCCTAAGCCTGCCTATCTAAAGCCCTCCTAAGCCTGCCTATATAGCTCCGATAGCCCCCCTAAGCCTGCCTATATAAAGACCTCCCTAAGCCTGCCTATATAAAGCCCTCCTAAGCCTGCCTATCTAAAGCCCTCCTAAGCCTGCCTATATAGCGCCCCCCTAAGCCTGCCTATATAGCTCATATAGCCTGCCAAAAGCTTGCCTACCTAGCCCCCCTAAGGCTGTGTATATAGCTCCTATAGCCCGCCTAAAGCTTGCCTACCTAGCCCCCCTGAAGCCTGCCTATCTACTTATATGGGGCCCTATAGCTACCTAAACCCTGCCGACCTACCTATATGGCCTCTATAGCCCACCTAACCCCTGTCTACCTGTAAGGCTCCCTATAGCTAACTAAACCCTGCTTGCCTATATGGGCACTCTATTGGCCACCTAAACCTTGCCTATTTGGGGCCCCATATAGCCTATCTCAACCCTGCCTGCCTAAATGGACCCCATATAGCCAGGGGGGCAGGTGCTGGAAAAGTGAGGATTCTAAGATATTTGTGTCTAAATCTCCAGGGACAAGTTGTCAGGGGACGTCATCATCATGACAGTCTGGACCGGATGCAGAACAAAGGGGAAAGTCAACGACTCGTCAGAGAAACGTCACTTGTGAGTCACAAGATGTAACTGCCCTATAATCACTTATATGTCTACAGAGCCTGTCTACACTGGTGTCTACCACTATATGGTCCCTGTATGGTGGTTATATACAGTCTGTAGAGTCTGTCTACACTGGTACCTACCACTATATGGTTACTGTATGGTGGTTATATACAGTCTGCAGAGCCTGTGTACACTGGTTTCTACCACTATATGGTCACTGTATGGTGGTTATATACAGTCTACAGAGCCTGTGTACACTGGTGTCTACCACTATATGGTCACTGTATGGCGGTACTATTGGTCTTTGTGTACTGATCAGTAATAGTGTAGGGGTATTCTTCAGTCACTATGTGATGGTAATCTGTGGTCTTGTTCTGGCGGTATAATCAGGACTATATGTAGTAGTGTTATTGGTAATATTGGTTTATACCAATATTATGGTTAATATTGGTATAGTGGATGTGTTTGGTAGCAGTATGATAGTGAGATGTATGGTGAGGTATTTACCCCTTGTATTATCTAACAGCATGTCCTGGTAAATGCTCATGGTCAGTGAGGGGGGAGGGGGGCCCATTCAAAGGTTTGCTTTGGGGCCCTGGCTTCTCTAGTTGGGAACCCCAAAAACCCGGTTTTTGGTACGGGCGATTGGCCAATTTTACCATTGCCGTGTTTAAGACATTAGCCTAAACTATTGCCAAAATAGCGGCCACGTATGGGGGCCTTCAGAGGTTTTGGGAAAAGAGCCTCCATTTTGGTGTAATACTTCTTTGTAGGGAGTAATGAGTTGCTGGTTTTCCTCTCTCTAGAACTACTATGTGGGTTCTGTAATTAATTGGAAATTTTATTATACCTCTAATTATGCTTCTATTTTAGTTCCCTGTCCCTCAGGCGTTGGGGCCACCTCATTTTGCTATGGTGCCCTATGTATTCTATTTAAACTTCTGGCATGAAATTCCTGGCCTCATGCTCCTTACTGCTGGTGATTGGGCAGGTAGGAACTAGCTCATGGAGTCCTGTAGGTGACTATACTAAAATCACATTATTATGACCACTTCCTACTTTCAAGTTTAGCAGCATGTAGCTCATAAGGGAGGTCACATGTGGTGAGCTGGCTTGTAGGTATATAGGGTGTGTGATAGGCTCTGTTCACATATATCCCTTGTTGTCATGAGTAAAAGGGGCGATTTATCAGAGTTGCAAAAAGGGGATGATTATTGGCTTTTAAGCCAAGGGTGGCAGTATTTCTGGAACTGCGCAATTTGTGAACTGTCGGCGGCTGCTGCAGTGAAAGTGTATCGTGAATGGACAAATGGCGCCATTGTGAATACGCTACAGTATGTGGAAACTGTGAAGCACCATGTCCCGTCTATGTGAGAGGTGAACATTTACTATAAAGGTGCATGAGGGTGGACCACCACGCTATAGTGTGGCAGCTCACCACCAAAATAACCCAAAGGTTAATTTTGGTGGTTCAGTAAACCCTTTTGCATTTGGGGTCCTGAAGCAGATGCCTGTCACTGCACCTCTGCTAAGCACATATGCATCGTCAGAAAAGGCTTAAATTTGCACATTGGAATTGGACCTCCACTGATTGGCATTGGTTGTCTTTTCCAATAAGTTACATTTTCTGCTTTATGGAACGGATGGATATTAGTATATCAGGCTAGAAAGGTCAGAGAACAAACACCCTGCATCCATTGCTGTAAGAACACAAGCTGGTGGTGGCAGTGTTATGGTCTGGGAAATGTTTTCGGTGCGTTTTATGGGCCACTCATCCATGTGGAAGGCGCTCTTAATCCAATTGATATGAATCCATCCTTGCAGATCACATACAACCATACATGATGATTGTCTCTGGGGCTCATTGTCTTCTAGCAAGCTAATGCAACAATTCACATGGCCAGAAATTACCTGCATTGGTTGGAAAAGCTGGACCAAGACTTCCAAGTACTATCCTGGCCGCCTAATTCCCCAGACTGGAACCCATTTTTGAATCTGTGGGACCACTTTGATCATCATGTTCACTCTATGGATCCTCCAGCAGCAGTGGGATGAAATCAGTATAGCTCCATACTTGTGACATCCTACCAGGACCTTATTGAGTCACTTATGGCTATAATAATGTGACTTGACTGGTGGTTGCATAGTCATTTTGTCAGCAAGTCCTACCAAAGTGGTTACTGTTGGACTGAATTTTGCAGCCTAGAAATAGTGGCCTGTGAAACAGAGGATTGCTGTAGAGAGAGTCTGGAAATAGAGAAATGCGGAGCTGTGTGAGATTAAAGCTACCGGTAATCATTGTGGTGAGAACACAATCTATTGGATGTACGTGTACTGACCAAAGTTGTGGTCAGAATATTGCTACAGAATATTTTGCCAACTGTGGTCAGTACATGTACATCCAATAGATTGTGTTCTCACCACAATGTTTACCGGTAGCTTTAATCTCACACATATATACAGTATATGTGGTAAATCTGATCAAAAAAGTTTTTTACGATTTTTTCACATATAAGGAAGAAGACAATAAGACACGCCAGTTCGAAATTGATATAGAGGATTGTAGAATACAACAGTATGTATGAAAGAGTGTTAGGTGGCAAACTTTGTCTCAGCCATGATATGGATTTGTATGGCAGTTACGCGCCAAACTTTGGCGCATTCACAAGTGTCTTGTCTAGTTTGGTGCACGAAAAGTGTCTTGGTCAAGTTTTGACATATGACTATTCATGCATCTGTCGGACAGGACTTCAACAGTTTTTTGGCTCAAAGTACACCATAAAACTGGCGGAGCCCCATTCATACTTGTCATTCATACTTAGTTTGCAAAGTCTTATTTTAGTGCTGCAGTCTTTAGACATTGATAGGTACCAATGCAACCAGTCATTATCAAGGCTTGTCCTCAACATGGTTAAGATAAATACAAAGCTGATCCTAAGACCTATAGCTTATTTATTCTGCACAACACCTAACTCTTGGGCCTAAGCCTACAAAATGTACTCAGGATAGGAAGGTACTTACTTTATTCTATGCTGACTAAAAGTATCACTGGGTAGGTTGGTAGCTCCACTTACAGAGCATGTTGGTTCTCATATCTAAAGGTTAGACCCTACACAAGTCAGGCTTCGGTTGCCTTGCATTCGGCCAGCTCTGCAGTGTCTCCCAGATATACTGTATTTTTTCTAAGGTTGGTCTTCAGAAGTGAAGCTAAAATTTAAATCAAAATTTGAATGTCTTTCCCCGATAAAAATCCTATTTTATCTGAATTTGGAATGTTTTTTATGTCACCGAGTGGTGTTCCCGTTCTTGAGTCCAGTTCCACGGTGCCCAGCCAAGCTGACTACCATATTTTTGTTATTTATACAGCAGTCAGTATTCAGTCTATTATTTGGGTGTATTTTAAGGATCTCTGCAATATGCCAAAGAGCATGGGGGTCAGACTCCTTTACACCGCACCGAGGACCACATTAAAAATATGTTTACACTCAAAGGGCTGAATGTTACTTTGAGACTGTATAAAATGTAAGCATGTGAGCCTCTTTTCTGTGCCGTCACATATAGATGAAATTGCAAACAGAATGCAGATTGAGTCTTCAGGTCTTGTATTTGACACCTGTGCCATAGGTGTAGCCCAGAGCAACAGAGCAAAGCAAGTAATGGACTGCCCATTGGTGGACTGGCACAATAGCAGAACAAGGCACCGCAGCTGGTGACGATGTGAGCCCTTTTATACACGGTGGGCATGTAATACATATATAAAATGGAAATTCCCTTTAAGTCACACAGCATTGGTCTGCTCCTATAGCCATAAATGATATAAATGACTAATTTCACCATTTTTATTTCTTCCAAGTTGGGATTGATTTTAAAAAGCCGCCACTTTATTTCTCATGAGGGTTGGCGGCGCGGTTGCGATGAGTGAGGTATTTTTCTGCATCACTGAATTGATTTACATTTTAAGTATCTGTTTTAAGTTGGACAACATTTATTCAGAGAAGAGTAATTAAATCAATAAGATCAGGGCCAGGTGATGTGACATCGCTCACACCACAAAGGAATTCTATTTTGCCCGTTAATAGAAATTAGATACAGAAGAACATACATTTTCGTGGCATGGCAAGTTCATTATACAAGCAAAGCAATGCGCAGGCTTTACTTTATTCGTGCTTTCACGTTGGCTGCATTTATGTGATACCATTACACTACAGAATACATACAATGTGAAGTTAATCTAGACCCACATAACAATTAGTGTGATCATAACTTGCTATTCACACATTTATGGAACCTTCAGGCACAAGTGATATATTGGGTATACCCTGTGCTGGGCCTAAAGGGGAGGAGCATGACACAAAAGTTGTCAGGTACAAGAAACGCCTACACAGACACTACACTAGGCATAGTACAGCGTATTCCTTTTGTCCAAAGTTTTCCTTTAACTGTGCAAAATGTAATTGTTTGTGCATTAGCAAAGGTCTCAGATAACCTAAAAAGCAGTCCTCATCCACCTCAAGATACTAGGGCATACTGAGCTGGTCAGCAGGCTCACCAGAATAACAGATTGTCCCCAGGTGGGTCCAAACTATGGCACAATATATGGACTTAGGGCAACGTCTATGTATTTTGGCGCTCAGGCGCAATTTTTTGTGTGCACATTAGTAGCGTAGAATGCGCTAAATCTATGACCCACAGTAGAACAGGTTCTACTGTCCTACTGCGGGTCGTAGATTTAGCGCTTTCTAGCTACAAAGCGACACTTCTGGCTCAGGTAAATCACTTTTAAAGTGCTCTACCTGATCCAGCAGTAATGCACCTGGATATGCCATACTGAAGCTATAAATGTGTAGCTCCGTACCGTTGTAGTGCGACACGCCTCAAGCATGCCCCCGACCTTAGGCGCATTACAAAGTCCCGCGGGTGTTCTGTAATGCACCTGATATTGGAGTGCGCTTCGTTACAAATAGAGCGAACAGGGTTGCACCAGTTTTCGGGTTGAAAAAACACCAGGCTGATGCAGCCCTGAACATACATTTCGCCCTTAATGGCTATGTTCAAATGTGTCTACAATATAGACACAGCAAGACCATAAGAAAATGTGCAGATTTTGTTGTGGATTTATTACAGATTATAATCCACAAAAAAATCTCCCAAAAAATTTCACAAACCGGTGTAAATTTTGGCATATAGAATTTTTCTGTGGATCCACTACAGAAAACCCTGCAGCAGATATAACATACATAAACATACCCTAAAGGGCCAGCAGATGATAAACTCATTTTAAGAGGACTTTGGGGGATAATCACTTGTCATTAGGGTTTATTACTCCTGGGATGATTGATTTATAACCTTATAAAGGGGTTGTCCAGTTTAATAAAATGATAGTTAAATGGTGCAAAGGTGGGGGAAAAAAAAGAAAGTGATACTTTCTTTCCGGTCCTCCACTGCTGCAGCTCTGAAACTTCTTAGGTTCTGCCTTGCTTTACTTCCAGGTTCTGGTTGCAACACAGAAGCAAGGCTAACGCTCCATAGTGAGTGAATGAAAAATGAACCTCTCCTGTGTGTTTGGCAGAAAACCCAAAAATGAAGAGGATTAAAACCTACGGAGCTTCTGAGCTGCAGCGGTGGAGGATCAGAAGGTATCACTTTCTTTCTCTATTTCCCCATCTTAGCCCCATTTAACTCTAACTTGCATAAACTGGAGAACCCCTTTAAATCTTATTCATAACATGTCCTGTGTGCACAATGATTTCAACCTAGATAACTATGCAGTTACTGTATCTGTCTGTCTCACCCTTCTTTCTGTCTGACCCGTCTGTCTGTCTCACATGTCTGTCTATCTTTCTCACATGTCTGTCTATCTCATATATAGTATCTGTCTCACACATTTGTCAAATTCTAACATATCATGACACATGGTTAAGTAGCTCCATCCATATCCCTCTCCACCCTCCACCAGCCCACATACAATATCCACCTATAAGTTTCCCTCGGTCACGCACCTCACCACTTTCTAAAATACAAACACCCTCAAGAAAGGAAAAGTGACCCCCCCTCTTCACAGGTGTGCACTCACTTTTACAATCAGGGACAAGTGCTGATATAGCATACAGCACTGCTATATAGAGACCACAGAGTGCACAGACACCATGACAATTACTACAGCACTGATCCAATATAGAAGCAAAATAACCCCTGAAATCAGGGACTAACAGGAGACTTCTTCTCTGTTGAGTTGTTCTCTTTTCTCAAGTTGTTCTTTTTCATTTTCCTTCTCCATCCAGTCCAGACTGTCATGCTGACTTCTCCTGGCCATCACTCGTCTCTGCAGAATTTACACACAAATATCTTAAAATCTTCACTTTTCCAGCACCCCTTTACCTATTCCCACCTCTGTACAAACTTGCCATGGGTAAGAAAGCAGGTACAGGCCATAGCTTAGAGGCACAATCTTCTAGGGAGCTGGTGGGGGAAAGAGGATTAACCCACTGGAGATTGTGCTATGGCTATGGCTTATATCCCTCAGAAGCATATTACCAGGTAGGTTGGTAAGGCCCTAGGTAAATAGTTAAATGAGCAAGGCCCCAGGTAGTTAGTTAGGCCCTATTTAGGTAGGTAGACCCCCATTGGGTAAGTTGGTAGGCCCCATGGTTAGGCTGGCCTGGTACAGGTTGGTGGGTAGGCCAAAGTTAGGTAGATAAGTAGGCCCCAAGTAGATAGGTAGGTGGGCTACAGGTGGGTATGTAGATAGTCCCCAGGTAGATAACTAGGTCCCAGATAGGTAGATTGATAGGCCCCAGTTAGGTTGGTGGGCCAGTTACTTTGGTTGTAAGTGGGCCCCAGTTAAGTAGATTGTAGGTAGGTGCAACCTAAGTAGGTAGGTGACAGGTGGGCCCCATGTAGGTAGGTGATAGGTGGTCCCCAGATAGGTAAGCTGTAGGTAGCTGGTGGGTGGACCGCATTTATGTATGTTGTAAGTAGCTAGGGCCCCAGTTAGGTAGGCTGTAGGTCGTTAGGGCCCCAGTTAGGTAGGATATAGGTAGATGGTGGGCCCCAGTTATGTAGGGTGTAGGTAGATGGTGGGCCCCAGTTAGGCATTTTGTAGGTAGTTAGGGCCCCAGTTAAGTATGCTGTAGGTAGTTAGGGCCTCAGTTAGGTAGGTTGTAGGTATTTTGGGCCACAGTTAGGTAGGCTGCAGGTATTTGGGGCAGGCTATAGGTAGTTAGGGTCTCAGTTAGGTAGGCTGTAGGTAGTTAGGGCCAAACTACTCATAAAAATGAAATAAAATAAAATAAATAAACTCACCGCTCTCACGGTACTCCGACCCATTAGAACGACATGCTGCATGTACAGATCACCTCTCTTTTATGACCATGTGCCACTTTGAACAATCACAGTTCCCACTGGGCTCTCCGTACCAGTGGTATATATAGGGCCCTCATAGCCTTACCCCATACTCCTTTCAGGGTGTCAGTATAATGGAGCGCCATCTCACCCATATCTAGGTGGTGATGTCAGTTAGTTGCATTGACAGAAGATGTTTTTTTCTCGCTAAGCCTGTAAGTTCTGCGAGTATTTTTCCCATGTCCCGCTGTCAGGGCCGTCTTAACAGTATTATGGGCCACCGGGCACAGTAGTACACTGGGTACTGCCCAAACATATGACAATGCACCAAGCCATGGTTCTAACTGCCATCTACACACACCAATATCATCATACTAAATACATCATAATATCCCTGATGTATTGTAGGCAAACTAGAAGACTATTTGGAGGAAAAAGAAGCCGATGGCTCCCTGCTCCACTGTGGCTTTTAACTATTTACACATTCTGATTACACACAAACACTTAAAGGGGTTGTCTCATCTCACTGTTTCATAGAGGCAGGAGCATTCTATCATTCATGCATCCTGTCACTTCCTGTTCATGCTGTCAGTAATTAGCACATGAGCTCCGTGTATTCAGACGTCTGCTAATTAGTATAGCTTAGATAAACAATTCAGTTCAAGAGAATCTTGAGAGCTAAAGTAAACAGTAGTAATAAGTGTCTTTTGTCTTAAAGATTAGATAACACACAAGCTCTAAGGCTGCTGCAGTTCTGTGCTGCAACCTTTGTGATGATGTCGCTCCCTGCTGCCAGATAGAACAAACACCAGAGGGAGAGAAAAGAAACAGGTCGTCACTAGAAAAACCAGAGAACCCTTGTAGCTCCTCATCAAAAAAAAAAGAAAAAAGCAATATATTTGGGAAACGTCTTCATTTAGTGATCCCTACATGTTGAAAGCTAATCTTTGTAGTGAGACAACCCCTTTAAGGACGTAGCTCCAACCCAGGGCATATGCTCTGGAGTCCCGTGACATGCATTTACCACTTGAGGCCCCTGTGTTTGTTGGGCCCTCGGACAACTGTCTAGTGTGTCCAATGGATAAGATGGTACTGCCCACTGTCCTGTCAGAGGAAAAGCATTCTCTGGGTCTTGGCTGGGTTACCTAGAACAACCTCTTCTTGCAGCAAAATGAACACAACTATGTACAGACTGGAACTGAGCTCTTATTGACCATGGTGTGCCTAATATAAACTTTGTTTCCTCTCACGCTCCCAAAACCCCCCACTCCTGCATGGTCTGTTCTTATCCGTAACACATTTCCTTAAAGTAGCACACTGTTAAAGGGGTTTTCTCGCTACAAAGATCATATCTCAGATTATGGGGACAATAAAACTTAGCAGTTTTGTAATTGTGTTACATTACCTAAGTCACTTAGTATAGTAGATATGAGCTTTTCTGTGCATTTGTTTTCTATTTTTGCTGCTGCTAGTCGGGACACTCCCCCTTTTCTGTTATTGGCTAATCAGGACACGTCCCCCGGTCAGATTCCGCCCTGGATACGCCCCCTGCACTGTGATTGGCTAGCTGACATTTCATTCAGCCTGTTGGGATACGCCCCCAGACAGGAAATGCCCCGGACACACCCCCTGCATTGTAATTGGCTGCCTGCGCACTCTGTTTTTACTCCCCTTTGAGCTGTTAAAACCGAAACTGAAACCAGCTATCTGAAAGGGCTGCTGGCTGTATACTCATCTCCCAGCTCTAAGGTGAATGATCTGACTAATTACTGACTGTTTAACTCATAGATCCCCTCATATAACACAGCCTTATGTCCTGTGTTCCCTCCATATAACACAGTCACACAGTCTCCTGCCTGATGACAGAGGGGAAGGGCAGTGTGCATTCCTCATACTTGTTTCATCAGTTCAGGCTGTGTGTATAACTGGTTATAGCTAGAGATGGGCGAATTTCACTGAATTTCCCGACAAAAATAAATTCGGTCCGAATTACTTCGTGACGAATCACGTTAAAAAACAGCTATTTCCAGGCTGCCCAGAGCCTGCAGGGTGCTGTAGAACGTTGTGCCATGCTAAAAAATACAGAGGGAGCTTGGTTTGGTGTTCATACAATGTTGTATTTTAGTATGACACGCACATGACTGCCGCCGCTCTTAGAATCGCTTCACTCTAAAATTCCCTGGGCACTTAAGAGGGCAAAACTGACCAAAAAACTGAAGGGGGAATGTAGCCTGATAAAGTCATGGCAGCGACAGCTGGAAAAAAACAAGCTAAGAGCTCAGGTGGCAACATCAGTGACAGAGTGTGGAGGTGACGGCGGCAGCCACAGCAGCATGAGGTCAGACAGTGGCACAATGACATTCTGGAGGTGGCAAAAACAGGAGTAGGCCACAGAGTGGCACAATGACACAGTGTGTAGGTTACGGCAGCAGCCACAGCAGAGCACAGAGGGTCAGACAGTGGCACAATGACATTTCTGGAGGTGGCAAAAACAGGAGTAGGCCACAGAGTGGCACAATGACACAGTGTGGAGGTCACGGCAGCAGCAGCATGAGGTCAGACAGTGGCACAATGACATTCTGGAGGTGGCAAAACAGTAGTAGGCCACAGAGTGGCACGATGACAGAGAGTGGAGGTGACGGCGGCAGCAGCATGAGGTCAGACAGTGGCACAATGACATTCTGGAGGTGGCAAAACAGTAGTAGGCCACAGAGTGGCACAATGACAGAGAGCGGAGGTGACGGTGGCAGCAGCATGAGGTCAGACAGTGGCACAATGACATTCTGGAGGTGGCAAAAACTGGAGTAGGCCACAGAGTGGCACAATGACAGAGAGTGGAGGTGACGGCAGCAGCAGCATGAGGTCAGACAGTGGCACAATGACATTCTGGAGGTGGCAAAAAAAAGTATTAGGCCCCCGAGTGGCACAATGACAGAGAGTGGAGGTGACGTGGCAGCAGCATGAGGTCAGACAGTGGCACAAAGAATTCTGGAGGTGGCAAAAACTGGAGTAGGCCACAGAGTGGCACAATGACAGAGAGTGGAGGTGACGGCAGCAGCAGCATGAGGTCAGACAGTGGCACAATGACATTCTGGAGGTGGCAAAAACTGGAGTAGGCCACAGAGTGGCACAATGACAGAGAGTGGAGGTGAGGGCAGCAGCAGCATGAGGTCAGAGAGTGGCACAATGACATTCTGGAGGTGGCAAAAAATGGAGTAGGTCACAGAGTGGCACAATGACAGAGAGTGGAGGTGACGGGAAAGCAGGAGCAACAGCATGAGGTAGGAGTGGCACAATGACACAGTGTGGATTGTCACGGCACCAGCAACAGCAGCAGCATGCATGAGGTCATAAAGTGGCACAATGAAAAGAGTGTGGAGGTGGGGAGGCATACCAGCCTGGTTAAGGAGGGTTTGGGGGCAAATGGAGAAACTGGCAGCAGATGTGTGGACACAGTGTGGAGGTAACGGCAGCAGCAGCATGAGGTCAGACAGTGGCACAATGACATTCTGGAGGTGGCAAAACAGTAGTAGGCCACAGAGTGGCACAATGACAGAGAGTGGAGGTGACGGCGGCAGCAGCATGAGGTCAGACAGTGGCACAATAACATTCTGGAGGTGGCAAAACAGTAGTAGGCCACAGAGTGGCACAATGACAGAGAGAGGAGGTCAGGCAGCAGCATGAGGTCATAGAGTGGCACAATGACATTCTGGAGGTGGCAAAAACTGGAGTAGGCCACAGAGTGGCACAATGACAGAGAGTGGAGGTGACGGCGGCAGGAGCAACAGCATGAGGTCAGAGAGTGGCCCAATGACACAGTGTGAATGTCACGGCAACAGCAGCAGCAGCATGAGGTCATAAAGTGGCACAATGACAGAGTGTGGAGGTGGGTGGCAATACCAGTCCAGGGTAAAGATGGTGGTAGGCAGATGGAGAAACTGGCAGCAGATGTGTTGGCATCAGGTGGGTGGGCATCAGAATAGTGGCTGAGGCAGGTAGTTTGAACCCAGACTGACGCTCTAAGGCATTGGTGTGTGGAAATCCTGGCCGATCCACGCCTGATTCATCTTGACAAAGGTCAGTTGTTCCACAAGTTCTGTGGACAAGCGGGTTCTCCTTGGGGTAACGATGGCCCCCGCCGCACTGAACACCCGCTCTGATGCCACACTACTGGCCGGGCAGGACAGCTTCTGCAAAACTCAGCAAGTTGCGGCCACACATCCAGTTTGGCTGCCCTGTAGTCCAGCGGATCTTCTAACTGGGGTGGCAGAGTGCTGTCCAAGTAGGCCACCACCTGTTGGTTCAAGGACTGCTCCAGGTCCTGCTGCTGCTGCTGGCGACTGCCCTCCTCACTAGGCGGGTGAAGGAAGCTGCTCATCAGTGACTCCAGACTTAGGTTGCTGCTGATGGAGCTGGTACTGCTCCTACCCCCACCTTCCCCTAGCAGCCGCAGCAGTAGTACGTGAGCGCTGAAGAACCCCCCGGTCAGACCTGTCAGAGGAGGGACGCTGCCGCCCATAGGCCGCGGCCAACTGATACGGAGGATTTCCTATAGTATTTGAGTTTGTCCTCCCTCTCAATAGCTGGGAAAAAGGCTCCCATTTTGGACCGGTAGCGAGGGTCCAATAGGGTGGAGAGCCAGAAGTCATCCCTCTGCCGGATGCTGACTATTCGGCTGTCACTAGCCAGGCAAATCAGATGCTGCGGGCCATCTGCACAAGTGACTCCGAGGGGCTCCCTACCTCCATCTCCACTGTATACGGCCACGGTGCTTGCGGGTCATCTGCCTCATCTTCCTCATCTCCAAACTACCTCCTCCAGCTGCTCCTGCTCTCCTCTCTTGTCACCTGGGTAGAAAATCCACTCATTTCACCAGACAATGCTTCTGCCAATGTCCTCCTCCTCCTCCTCCTCCATTTCAGTCCCCACCGGACTCATGTGGCGCGAGATGTAGTCGCCACGTTTCCAGTCTCTTGCCCAGACAGATTTTTCAGCATCTGTTCCAGGACATGAAGCAGTGGAATGACGTTATTCATCCCGTAGTTCTGGCGACTGATAAATAACGTGGCCTCCTCGAATGGCCTCAACAAACGGCAGGTGTCACGCATGAGCTGCCACTGGCTGACATCAAAGTTACACAGGGGAGTACTCCTGTCTGCCGGGATCATCAAAAAAATCGTTAATGGCCTTTCTCTGTTCATACAGTCGGTCCAACATGTGCAGGCTGGAATTCCAACGGGTGGAAACATCGCATATCAGAGTGTGTTGGGGGAGGCCGTTCTGCCGCTGCAACTCGAGGAGGGTGTTCCTGGCTTTGTAGGAATGGATGAAGTGCATGCACAGTTTCCTGGCCATTTTCAGAATCTTCTGAAGATCGGTGGAAGACTTCAGGAACCTTTTCACAACCAGATTGAACACATGCGCCATGCAGGGCGCATGGACCATGCCTCCTCGGTGCAGCACAGACACCATGTTACTCCCATTGTCCGTCACCATAGTTCCGATTTGCAGTTGGCGCGGAGAAAGCCACTCGTTCGCCGAGGCAAGCCAGGTTTAGAACTGCAGAAATCAAAAATTTAATCCTCGGCACTCACAGTCCTTGGAGGGTGCACACCAAAAAGAATTGCCCATAAAATGAAAGATAGGTTGCACTCCAATCAATTAGAAAACGTTCTTAGATTTTTATTTTTTACAAAAAACTTTAATTATTCCAAAATGCTAATTGTTAAAAAGCCGACTTCATACATGGTGATCCATATATTTTATCAAAGATTCTAATAACAGAGCAGGACGTTTCGGTCTAGTTTAGACCTTTTTCAACAGAATCTCCCTTCTTTACATTTCACTTATTTTCAATTATATATTCTTAGCGGACCATCACATGTGTTCACAACCGTGAATGCCGACTTCACGGCAGGAAGTGCTACAGGAAAAATGTATTTTTTTGCCGGTGAAAAAGACGTTTTCTTTTAGTCACCACAACAGCAGAACAACGCTTAATTAACCCCTGGATGTAAATTGCGCAAAAGAATTGAGCAGCCAAAAACTACCAGCTTTGTAGCGTGTTACAATGGTCTGTATTTTACGCTACACAACAAGAGAAAAATGTTTAATTAACCTTCGCTTGTGAATTATGCTACAGGAAAATTTATTTTTTGGCAGGAAAAACGCGTTTTCTTTTAGTCACCACAGCAGCAGAACAACGCTTAATTAACCCTGGATGTAAATTGCGCAAAAGAATTGAGCAGCCAAAAACTACCAGCTTTGTAGCATGTTACAATGGTGTGTATTTTACGCTACACAACAAGAGAAAACTTGTAATTAACCTTCGCTTGTGAATTATGCTACAGGAAAAATGTATTTTTTGCAGTGAAAAAGACGGTTTATTTTAGTCACCACAACAGCAGAACAACGCTTAATTAACCCCTGGATGTAAATTGCGCAAAAGAATTGAGCAGCCAAAAATTAAGTGGTATTTGTATTGTAAAAACTCTGTTTCTTTAAATGAATACAACAGGAACAGGCTTAGATCACCCTTGGATATTCAATGTGCTGTGAGCAGACAGCATTAAAATGTATATGCAGCTGCACTGGACGCACACTGGACTTCAGATCCAATACCCCACAAAATCAGAAATAGAGTGTAAGAGAAGCAGTCTCTGAGACAAGCTGAGACACCCCCCAAAAATCGCTGTATAAAAATGAGTTCTTCAGTAAGAGCTATTATAAGCAGCCGCGGCAGCACCTTCCCTAATCAGTACAGTGAGAGGAGTGTGAGCTCCCAGCGTTGCGCCCGGACTTATATAGTGCGGTGACATCACAGAATCCCGCCGGTCTCTGATTGGCTTCATCTCTGCACATGTCATGCAGGCTATGCCCTCTTCCTCCCAGAGTTCTTTGCCCCAGGTAACGCCATGTGCTCGCAGCCATTTTATCAATCAAAAGCACACTTCGTTCACGTGAAATACCCCAAAATTCGACTTCGTTCCGAACCGAAGTTTTCCTTAAATTCTAAACTAATTCCACTTCGTTAGAATCAATTCGCCCATCTCTAGTTATAGCACAGCAAGGAGCTTGTGGAGCCTGTAGATGAAGGCTCTGCAGACACAAGAGAACACTGCAGGAGGCTGCAGATCTGTTCTGTCCAGACAACCTTCCCCTTCTACTGCATATACAGAATGATGATGTCACACCTCTTCAGTGAGGAGAGACACGCCTACTGAGAGGAGAGACACGCCTCCTGGCAGGAGAGACACGCCTGCTCAGAGGAGAGACACGCCTGCTTAGGTGAGAGACACGCCTCCTGGCAGGAGAGACACGCCTGCTGAGAGGAGAGACATGCCCCTCGATTTCAAATACAATCTCATAGAATTAGCTTAAGAGCATGAACAGTTCAACCGATAACACCCCTTTAAGCATAACACACCTATCCAATAAAACACATGAAACTCAAGGTCCAAGAGTGAAATGCATCCTGCCCACCACATAATTTTATGTGAAATGGCAAAGCTTAGATGGACAAGCACCTCCATACTGCTCTGTTCAGCAACCTATAGGCAGCCGCACAGCTCTGATGCCCCTATCCAGACATCTTAGCCACTCGCCAATGGCCCTTTAAGAGCAAGCATAATGCTGATGTTTGACATTCCTTCAGTAAACCAATAGGAGTAGCATGAGCACTGTAAACCTCTTATACACAGTTTGATGCACAAACTACAGGCAATCCCCAGGTTACGAATGGGATAGGGACTATAGGTTTGTTCTTAATTTAAATTTGTATGCAAGTAAAAAAAAGGTATATTTAGCATGCATGGTGTGAAAAGCTGGCACTTGTAGTTTCACAACTAAAAATTGCCGCATTCCACACCACACATGTACCAGTTATATGAGTGCTGATTAGTACATGTGTTTAACATCTGCTGCTGTGGTATGCTGACACTTGTCATTCCATGTTCCACAGCAGCTAGTTGCTGTGGAGCTACAAGTGTCAGCATATCACAGCAGCAGATGTTAAGCCTATGTACTAAACAGCACCCATACAATTAGTATATGTGTGGTAAGAAATGTTGGCACTTGTAGTTCCATAGCTACTAGCTGCTGTGGAACATGGAACAACAAGTGTCAGCATGCCACAGCATCAGATGTTAAACACATGTATTAATCAGCACCCACAGAATTAGCACATGTGGTTTGACACGCCGGCACTTGTAGTTCCACAACTACAAGTACCAGCATGCCCCACATGGGTGCTGATTAGTAAATCATTAGAGTGCAGAGTCCACAGCTATATATAGTGCAGAGTCTGTCACTTTGGATACTATTATGAATCTCCCGCCTGCAGTGAAGTCATCAGACTCAGCTGTCACAGAATTCAGATGCACACACTGAATGGTAGCAGTGGTCCAGCCTTCCACCCTCTCATTGGCTGCGATCAGGCCTGTTGTGCTCTGATTGGCTGAGCTTCTGAACTCTATGTATACAGCTGCCTTGCAGTCACTATTATGTTATATCACTGAGATTTCCCGCTTAAAAAACAAAATATGGTCAGCACATGCATTTTGAAAAATGAGTCTATAGGTGCACGCTGGTGTGGTAGACAAAAGCAATGCAAGCACAACTTAATATCAGTAGCGCTCTACAAGCACTAAAAAACAGTCAAAGGGGACATAGGAATTTTTTTGAAAAGCATTTCTGCTACTTTAGAATGCATGAAAATTTTGAGGTTCTTAGTGTACATTTTGGATCAAAACTGTAAAAGCCCACCTACCACGACAAGGTGACCTCAATTCAGATGGGAACCTAGGCTATATGTTACCTCTCTTGGTCTGATCAGATCTCCACTGTCACGGGTGGCCCCGCTCCTCGGCCCGCGGGCGCACCCGTGTCCGCCCCCCCGGGTGTTTGCCGGGGTCGGGTGGTGCCGCTGGCTGCGGGACGAGCGGTGTGTCCGCAGCACTCAGGGACTCACCTGACCTCGTTCCTGTCCCGTCCGCACCCTCTGCCAGCCGAGGCGCGCGTGCCCGTTCCCTGAAATTTAAAGGGCCAGCGCCCCGATAATTGGCTAATTGCCGGGCACTTCCCCTATTTAAGGTTACGCTCCACAATCACTCCTTGCTGGATCTATGTTGCTTCGTGCCTTAGTAAAAGCGTTTCCTAAGTGTATTCTCGCCTTATCGTGTACCAGACCTCTTGCTACGTTTCTCGACTCCGAACCTCTGCTGCCTGCCCTGACCTTCCTGCCTGTCCACGACCACGAACCATAGCCGCCTGCCCTGACCTTACTGCCTGCCCACGACTACGATTCTCGGACCACCACTCTGTACCACGTTGCACCTCGACCTCCATCGCAAGCAATTCACGTCAGGGGTAGCGACCTGGTAGCCTCACGCCGCAGCAAGTCCATCCCGCTTTGCGGCGGGCTCTGGTGTAAACCGGGGGCTACTTAGAATCCGTTCCCTGGCGTGGCTTAACTATCATCGCTTGCGGTGGTCCAGCGGATCCACTTCCCAGCTGCTACATCCACATTTCTGATTTCCCTCTTGCTATGGCCACTATAACTGCAAGGTAGCTATATATAAGACTCAGAAGCTCAGGCCTGATCGCAGCCAATGAGAGGGTGGAAGGCTTGGGCTTCAACCAATCAGACTATGGAACTCTACCAAAGAGGATGTGCTACAGCCACCGCATGAACCTAAGCTCCTACAAACACAGCAAGAAGGCGCAACATCGTTGAGTGCTGTCTCTGGTTATGTGTTGTCTCTGGTGCCACGACTTGCAATGTTCCAATGTTATGGGGCGTGACTCAGTGTGTGACATCAGCCAATTGAGTCACGCCCCATAGGTCCTCACTTGTAAGTCGGGACACACTTATAAACCATTCTACTCACTCACATCATAAACCTAATAAAGTAGGACAAAACAATTAACATCTACAGAACTTTGGTATTCCCTCTACATTACACATCTATCCAATTACAAATCTGCATTAACTGGTTCAATGGATGCTGGCTACGTTTCAGATTCCCCAGTGGCTTTTGGCAAGTCTAGCCAAGAAAATATGAAGATGAAAGAGTGTGGTTTTCTCTATAGAAGGGAATCTTTTTTCTCAATATTTCCATAACTCTACTTAACGTCATTGGAGAAAGCCACACACACATGGCCTGGGTGCCTCCAACAACTTTGACTCAGTCCTGAAAAGCATAATACCTATAATTATTACAGTGTGTTATATTTTTCGTCAAATGTTATACCATAAAGAAACTTCCCTTTTTTACTTTTAACTTTTAACCCCCTAACGACCCTCCATTATCTTTTGATGGTGTGTGGGGGTTGGGGAGGATTGTGTTCTCTGTCAGTAGCAATGCCAAAAGATGTTGTTGCCTTCAGAGGAGGTATACAGCTCCCTGCGCCGCAACTGTGCTGCTCCTAGAGCAGCTTCTATACATGGCAGTGATTTACCGTTGTTTAACCCTTTGATTACTGGGTTTCCTAATGCCCTAGAGTAGTTCCAGAGCTGTCTGTATAGTAAGTCGGTGGTCAGAACACACTGTGTGTTGCCCTAACAGCAGTCTGTGTCATACTGACACTTAGGGCCACATGTATGAAAACTGTTTAGGTTTAAACTCACCTTCAGGCGACATGTATGAATGGGCTGCGCCAGTTTTCTGGAGTCAAAAAGCTTTGGTATCCCTGTTCTATAGATGTATGAACAGTTGCGCTGCAAACTTTGGTGCGATAAACACCTGCGCAGTACTTTTTACTACGCCAAAGATTAGGGGCGTTCTGGGGGCATCGCGCCACATTTGTAGAATTAGACACATGTATGATTCTTTGACACCAAATCTAGGCACAAAACAGTTAGAACAGTCAGACCAGGGTAAAGGTGGTGCCTGAGCCAGACTTGTGGTATTGGCACATACAACTGCCCTGTATGTATGACCTGCAGAAGAACAGAACCAGGGTAAAGGTGGTGCCTGAACCAGACTTGTGGCATTGGCTCTACACTGCGCCTGTATGTATGACCTGTAGAAGAACAGCCATACTAGGGTAAAGGTGGTGCCTGAGCCAGACTTGTGGTATTGGCTCTACACTGCCCTGTATGTATGACCTGCAGAAGAACAGCCAGACCAGGGTATAGGTGGTGCCTGAGCCAGACTTGTGTATTGGTCTACACTGCCCTGTATATATGACCTGCAGAAGAACAGCCAGACCAGGTGTAAAGGTGGTGCCTGAGCCAGACTTGTGGTATTGGCTCTACACTGCCTGTATGTTTGACCTGCAGAAGAACAGCCAGACCAGGGTAAAGGTGGTGCAAGAGCCAGACTTTTAGTATTGGCTCTACACTCCGTCTGTATGTATGACCTGCAGAAGAACAGCCAGACCAGGGTAAAGGTGGTGGCTGAGCCAGACTTGTGGTATTGGCTCTACACTGCCCTGTTATGTATGACCTGAAGAAAGAACAGCCAGAACAGGGTAAAGGTGGTGCCTGAACAGACTTTTGGTATTGGCTCTACACTGCCTGTATGTATGACCTGCAAGGAGAACAGCCAGACCAGGGTAAGGTGGAGCCTGAGCCAGACTTGTGGTATTGGCTCTACACTGCCCTGTATGTATGACCTGCAGAAGAACAGCCAGACCAGGGTAAAGGTGGTGCCTGAGCCAGACTTGTGGTATTGGCTCTACACTGCCCTGTATGTATGACCTGCAGAAAAACATCCAGACCAGGGTAAAGGTGGTGCCTGAGCCAGACTTGTGGTATTGTCTCTACACTGCCCTGTATTGTATGACCTGCAGAAGAAAAAGCCAGACCAGGGTAAAGGTGGTGCCTGAGCCAGACTTGTGGTATTGGCTCTACACTGCCCTGTATGTATAACCTGCAGAAGAAACAGGTTCATACTTCTGGCGCAATCTACATGCTTAAAGAAATTTTAGAATGGCCTATTTAGCGCCGCTTCTTTGTCCCCCT
>JAODAL010030136.1:0-50460 GCA_025379985.1 Phyllomedusa bahiana | reverse complement strand
TTCCCAGTGTTCTAGCTGCCACCAATGGTACTGCCATCTAATCTAGTGCAACCGGAACCTGGCTGTTCCCCATTGCCATGTTCTCGCTGCCACCAATGGTACTGCCGTCTAATCTAGTCAAAACGGAACCTCCATGTTCCCCATTGCCATGTTCTCACTGCAACCAATGGTACTGCCGTCTAATCTAGTCAAAATGGAACCTCGCTGTTCCCCATTGCCCTTTTCTTGCTGCTACCAATGGTACTGCCGTCTAATCTAGTTGAACCGGAACCTCGTTGTTCCCCATTGGCATGTTCTCACTGCCACTAATGGAACTGCCGTCTAATCTAGTCGAACCAGAACCTCGCTGTTTCCCATTGCCATGTTCTCACTGCTACCAATGGTACTGCTGTCTAATCTAGTCGAACCGGAACCTCGCTGTTTCCCATTGCCATGTTCTCGCTGCCACCAATGGTACTGCTGACTAATCTAGTAGAACCGGAACCTCGCTGTTCCCCATTGGCATGTTCTCACTGCCACCGATGGTACTGCCAATATAGCATTGGTGGCACCATCTAATCTAGTGGAACCGGAACCTCCATGTTCCCTACTGACATGTTCTCACTGCCACCAATGGTACTGCCATCTAATCTAGTCAAACCGGAACCTGGCTGTTCCCAATTGCCATTGCAATGGAACCTCGCTGTCCCCAATTGCCATGTTCTCGCTGCCACCAATGGTACTGCCGACAAATCTAGTAGAACCGGAACCTCACTGTTCCTACCTTGATCCCCTCATTCACTTTAGAGGATATAAGGTGTTAATTAATAGCTCTAAGGTAATGTTAAAGAGTAACTGGGATAAAGAACACCTCTGTCTTGTCCCCTTTTGCAGTATGATTGGGTCAGAGAGGAAGCAAGAGGGTCTTTTATCAAGAGACCTAACCAGGGCATCACTAAGTTTGGATTTATTTGCTTTTCCTATGCTTGGAAAATATTTTTCCATAAAGTATTATAGACAAAGTTCTGGTAATCGGAATCTCTAGTTTTTGGTGACTACTCGATCTGTCCCCAGTGCTTAGAGCGCACTCCCACACTGCAGATGTTGCTGTTCACCATCAGTTGAAACTCCTTGGGAAAGTTAGTAAAATTGACCAGTAGATGGCGCTGTGTTACTGGAAAAGTGCAAATATCTATGCAGTGCCAAGTCACTATTTGAATTAGTATCCTGCTGTTTTTTATTATAATAGAGGCCTTTCTTCTCCAGAAGACACTAAAAATAAACTTCTGCATTGCTGTATGTCTTGTTTGTTACTTGAAAAAAGTATGTTGGCAAGTGCCTTGGTCTGGGTTAAGTAGTGGGTCGTACTGGTGGGCTTGTTAACAGGCAGTGGTTGCTACTTTGCCCGCGTGCGTTTGTCATCTGACCTCATAACAATTGCAAGATACCCCATCCCAGCTCTCACACTTTCACAGGGCACAGCTAGAAGGGAGAATGGAAGTCTCTTGCCTCTGCCACAGTGTACCATTGGGCAAAAAGGACAGGTGAGTGTTCAGATAAGCTGATTTTTTTAAGACGGCGGCTGATTTGTAATGTGAGCGCCAAAACTTCCCACCAGGCAGTCGGAAGCTACTAACTACCCCCTTGTACTGCTTTGGCTTCGTCCAGAACAGGTCCGCTCACCACCAGATTAACTGCAGTGTCACTCACTGTATGTAGCGTAACTATGTCTGTCTCCAGCTTCTGTAGTGTTCAGGGTGTCTCTTCACTGTTCACTTTCTCCAAGCGGCTGAGTCCCATCTGATGTGTGTGGGTACAATAGCCTGTACTGTGCTGGCTTCCCAACTGTTACATAGTTACATAGTACGGTTGAAAAAAGACATACAGCTCTGGAAAAGATTAAGAAACCACTGCACAGTTTTCTAAAAATCAGCATCTTTACATGTCTGACTGCCATTCCATTCCAGTGTCAGTTGAATTCCAACCAAAGTACACCTCATTCTACTTAATGTGCTTTTGATTAGGTGATCACCTGAATCAAATCTAATTTAATGAAGGAAAGTATAAAAAAACTGCTGTGATCTTCACAATCCTCTTGCAATAGGACAAACTGGATGGCAAAACAAGTGCTAGGAATAGGCCAAAAGGATTTTGAACGAAATAAAACTTTTACCATGTGTCACGGGTGGTCCTGCAGCCGTGGGTCGGGCTGCGGGCACACCGGTTACTCCTCTGTGTCCCCCTGCCCCGGGGACGATTGGCGGTGCGTTCCGCAGGTTGGGCCGCGGCCGCACTCACTCCCCCGAGAGCCTGCACTTATCTAGTCTCGTTCCTGTCCCCGCTTGCGCCCCCTAGCGCGCGCGGCAGTTCTTTGAAATTTAAAGGACCGGCGCGCCAGTAATTGGTTAATTGCTGGCCGCTGGTCCTATATATTGGTTCCGCCCCGGCACTTCCTTGCCGGATCTATTGTGCCCATAGCCTTTAGAGAAAGCGTTGGAAGTGTGTTCTAATGTCTTCGGTGTTCTGACCCTTTTGCTACGTTTATTGACCACGAACCTTTGCCGCCTGCCCTGACCCTCTTGCTATGTTTATTGACCACGAACCTTGCCGCCTGCCCTGACCTTTCTGCTTGTCCACGACTACGCCTGACGATTCTGTACCACGCTCACCCTTGGCTGCCACTGCAAGCAAGTCACATCAGTGGAAGCGACTTGGTAGACTCCCGCCGCAGCAAGTCCATCCAGCTTTGCGGTGGGCTCTGGTGAAAACCGGGACCTACTTATTCTCTGCTTCCTGGCGTGGCTTATACCATCGCTTGCGGTGGTCCAGCGGATCCACTACTGCTGTCTGTAACAGTTAGATCTGGCCATGTATTCTGGTAAGGGGCTTCTGCCCAGTATTGCAGACCTCACGTCCGTCATTGCCCAGCAGTCGTAGCGGATTTCGCAACAGGCAGAGCAGTTGGATCAGCTGTCTGACATGGCACGACAGCTCCAAAAGAAAAAGTAGCACTAAAACTACCAGGTTACATGCACGGCATTAGCAGGACCCCCCCTGCATGAAAAACAGCATAAATTAGAAACATTTGCCGTGAAACACAAATATTCTTTTTGCATTTTTATGAATATTTTAATTCTTTTATATTATAGAACAATCTTCGCCATATTGCCATAATCAAACATTAGCTGAAATTTTATGTACTTCTCACATAAACAATAATGAAAGTTCAATAGAATGTAACCTGGAATCCTCAAGAGGTTGAATGTCCCAAGATCGGCAAGTATACCGCCAAAGGTATCTACTGGTTTCGATGCCTTTCAGCAGAGATCATAGGAGCAGCCGGTTTAGATGTCCTCCATAAGAAACACCACACGACGTTTCGGGAGATAACCACGCCCCCTTTCTCAAGAATATTTGTGTTTCACGGCATATTGTTCTAATTTATGGCACGACAGCTCCTCATGTCTCAACAGCTGCCGAACATCCACCTGTGGCTCCTTCTACGCTCCAAGTTCCGTTGGCTACGGTCGGTCCCAAGCTTCAACTTCCTCTACCATCTAAGTTTGATGGTGACCCGAAGCTTTGCAGGGGTTTCATCACCCAGTGCTCCATGCACGTCGAGCTGATGGCTGATCAGTTTCCCATAGAAAGGGCAAAAGTGGCAATCGCGGTTAGCCTACTTTCCGGGAAGGCCCTGGCTTGGGCAATATCCCTCTGGGATAGAAGCGACCTGGTGACTGCAGACCTACAGACCTTCTTCCAGGAATTTTGTAGCATCTTTGAGGAACCAGCGCTCCTGAATCTTCGCCAGGGTGACTCCTCCGTGGGAAACTATGCTGTACAATTCCGTACTCCGGCCTCGGAGTCATCCTGGAATGACGCAGCCCTCTGCACCGCCTTTAAGAAGGGGTTATCCGGCAGAGTGAAGGACGCATTGGCCACTAGAGATCTTCCGTCCTCTCCGAGCGAACTGATCTACCTGGCCACTCGCATCGATGTTCGCTTCGCTGAGAGACAGGAGGAGCTCTGCCACGAACGAGACATAGTACGTCCTCGCCGGCTGCCTAGACTAGCCCCAGCTGCCGGGAAACGCTCGCATCTAAGTCCCGTGGGAGAGGCGTTCCTAGGTGCTAATTCTCCCACTCCACGTTTGACAATACCGGTACGAGTACAGACGCTGGCCTCTTGTTTCAGCCCCTGCCTTCCTGGATTCTGGGTCAGCCAGGAACTTTATCCATGCCTCCCTGGTATCTCGATATTGTCTGCCGCGGGTCCAGCTGGAAAAACCCCTGGTGATTTCTTCAGTCAGTGGGTAACTTCTGAGCAACTCCATTCTGTACATAACTTCCCGGGTTTGCCCCTCCAGGTGGGGCCCTGCACAAGGAGAAGATTGCCTTCCCGTGCTACCGAGGTCTTCATCCGCGATCCTCTTGGGGCTTCCATGGCTGCAACGTCATGCCCCTACGCTCGACTGGAAGACCAGAGAGGTCTTGTGTTGGGGACCGGATTGCCAGAGTCACTGTCTGGTCGCACCCCGCACGGTGCGTGCCACCCCTCTGCAATCATCTCCCAAACCTCTGCAGGCCTGCCAGCGAAATACCAGGACTTTGCTGATGTGTTTTCGGAAAAAGGAGGCCGAGACACTGCCTCCACATTGGCCCTATGACTGTCCTATTGACCTTCTCCCCGAGACCAGTCCTCCTCGATCCATTGTCTGTACTCGAGACTCATGCCATGTCTACCTACATAAAAGAGAATTTGCAGAAGGGCTTTATTTGCAAATCCTCCTCCCCAGCCGGCGCCTGTTTCTCCTTTGTGGAGCTAAGGTTTTTTCGAAACTGGACCTGCGAGGAGTGTATCATCTCTTCAGAATCTGAGTAGGTGCTGAGTGGAAGACGGCCTTTGATACACGTGACGGGCACTTCGAATACTTGGTAATGCCGTTTGAACTATGCAACGCCCCAGCCGTCTTTCAGGAACTCGTTAATGACATCTTTAGAGACCTCCTTTATTTGTGTGTCATCGTCTACTTGGGCGACATCCTGATTTTCGATCCTGATCTTCTTACCCATTGGGTGTAGGTAGGCCAGGTACTGAGTCGTCTCCGCAGCAACCGGCTCTACGCCAAGTTGGAGAAATGCCTTTTTCATCGGACGAGCGTTCCATACCTGGGTTATATCGTTTCGGATAAGGGTCTTCAGATGGATCCAGTGAAGTTATCGGCCGTTGTGCAGTGGCCGCGACCTGTTGGGCTTCGGGCCACATAGCGCTTCTTGGGGTTCGCGAATTATTGTCGGCAATTTATTCACCATTTCTCTACATTGGTGGCGCCGATTGTGGCCCTCACAACGCCAACCCGAAACTCTGGTCACAAGCGTCCGAAAAGGCATTTTCAGAGCTCAAGTCGGCTTTTGCCTCTGCACCCATCCTGTCTCACCCGGATACAGACAAACCTTTTGCCATGGAGGTGGATGCTTCTTCCATGGGAGCAGAAGTGGTTCTCACGCAAAAGATGGCCAAAGGGCAGAACTCTCAACATGCGGATTCTTCTCAATACCTTCTTCTGGCGGAGGAGAATTACGCCATCAGGGACCGGGAATTGTTGGCCATCAAACTGGCCCTGGAGGAATGGCGCCACCTCCTGGAAGGAGCTTGACATCCAATTGATGTTTACACAGATCACAAGAATCTCCTATATCTCCAGTTGGCTCAACACCTTAATCCTCGCCAGGCCAGGTGGTCGCTGTTTTTCTCACGTTTTGACTTCCGGATTCACTTCCGCCCGGCAGAAAAAAACGTTAAGGCCGACACCCTCTCCCGTGCCTCCGACACCATCGGGTAGATCCCGGCCCTCAGCATATTATACCCCCAGAACGTCTAGTTCATGTTGCTCCGGTGGACCTCCAACAGATTCCTCGGGGGAAGACTTTCCGGAGGAGGTTTCTAAAATGGGGACATTGCTCCCTGGTGGCCGGGCACCCTGGCGCTCGGAAAACGTATCAGCTGATCTCCCACTTCTAATGGTGGCTGACTCTTCTAAGGACCCAAAAGAATTTGTGGAAGCCTGTACCACCTGTGCCCGGGATAAGATAACCCATTCGCGGCCCGTCTGACCTTCTGCACCCCTTGCCCACACCGGAGTCTCCATGGTCCCAGGTATCTATGGATTTCATCACCGACCTTCCTCCGCTCCTCCGGCAATATGCTATTTAGGTGGTCGCAGACGTTTTTTCTAAAATGGGGACACTTTGTCCCGTTGCCAGGTCTTCTGTCCGCTCCTTGGCTCGCTACACTCTTCTTCGAACACATTTTCCGACTACAATGGCCTCCCACGTCACATCGTCTCGGACCGAGTGGTCCAATTCGTTTCCAGGTTTTGGCGTGCCCTCTGCTCCCAGTTGCAAGTAAATTTGGAATTTTCCTCAGCTTACCACACGCAATCCAACGGTCAGGTGGAGAGAATCAATCAAATCCTTGGCACATATCTTCGCCACTTCGTCTCGGCCCGACAAGATGATTGGTCCGGTTTACTGCCCTGGGCTGAATTCTCTTATAACTCCCTGGAATCTGAATCTACAGGCTCTTCACCCTTCTACATTGTCTATGGACTGCATTCCTGCCCACCCCTCCCTCTACCTTCTGCCTCCGAGGTGCCTGCGGTGGATACCCTGGTCTGGGACATGTCAGTTATCTGGGAGCAGACTCGCCAGTCCCTTCAACAAGCTACAGTCCACATGAAGTCCCAGGCGGACAAGAAGAGGAGACCGACTCAATCTTTGCTCTAGGTGATAAGGTATGGCTGTCTGCCAAGTACGTCCGGCTCAAGATTCCTAGCTATAAGCTAGGTCCACGGTTCCTGGGGCCATTTGAGGTGTTACAGAGGATTAATCCGGTGGCTTATAAACTCCGGCTCCCTCCTACCATGCGTATCCTGAATTTTTTCCATGTCTCCCTACTGAAGCCTGTCGTGCTCAATCGTTTTTCTCGAAAAGTCGCCTCCTCCCCCCTAAAGCAGAGGCCTCCAACGTGTTTGCGGTGAAAGAGATTCTGGCTATGAAGTCTAACAGAGGGAGGCGACACTTTCTCATTAATTGGGAAGGATTTGGGCTGGAGGAGAGATCTTGGGAGCCTGAGGACAACATCTTGGATCGTAACCTACTAAAGAAATTTCTTCTCTTCAGAAAGAGGGGGAGGCCTAAGGTGGGGTGGGGTACTGTCACGGGTGGTCCCGTAGCCATGGGTCAGGCTGCAGGCACAGCCGAGTCTGGTCTGTGAACCCCCGGTTCCGGGGACGAGTGGCGCCGCGGTCCGCAGGTCAGGCCGCGGCCGCACTCGCTCCCCCGAGAGCCTGCACTTACCTAGCCTCGTTCCTGTCCCTGCGCGGCTCTCTGCCAGCTGTAGTGCGCGCGTGGCAGTTCTTAGTTAATTAGTTAATTGCTGGCCGCTGGTCCTATACATTGGTTCCGCCCCGGCACTTCCTTGCCGGATCTATTGTGCCCATAGCCTTTAGAGAAAGCGTTGGAAGTGTGTTCTAGTGTCTTCGGTGTTCTGACCCTTTTGCTACGTTTATTGACCACGAACCTTTTCCGCCTGCCCTGACCCTCTTGCTATGTTTATTGACTACGAACCTTGCTGCCTGCCCTGACCTTTCCGCCTGTCCACGACTACGCCTACGCCTACGCCTGACGATTCTGTACCACGCTCATCCTTGGCTGCCACCGCAAGCAAGTCACGTCAGTGGAAGCGACCTGGTAGACTCCCGCCGCAGCAGGCCCATCCCGCTTTGTGACGGGCTCTGGTGAAAACCGGGACCTACTTAGACTCCGCTCCCTGCCGTGGCTTATACCATCGCTTGCGGTGGTTCAGCGGATCCACTACCGCTATCTGTAACACCATGCTAAAGGAGTTGAAAAGAAAACTCTTCCTGACTTAAAACATTAGTCTTATTGTTTCTAAAGAAATATGAACTTGTTTTCATTGCATTATTTGAGGTCTGCTGCTTCTTTTTTATTATTTTGAAGATTTCTCATTTACTGCAAAAAAATACATTTTTTGCTTTGAATTTCGATGACCTGTTGTCAGTAGTTTATATAATAAAATAACAATGTACACTTTGCTCAAAAATATACCATTGAAGAGAAAAATCAGAAAAACTGAAAATTTTCAGTGGCCTCTTAATTTTTTCCAGAGCTGCATGTCCATCAAGGTCAACCAAGGGTGGAGAAAATGTGGGTGAAGGGAGAGGGATAAGAAGTTTAAGCCTAGTTTCCTCTACTGAGAAAAGCTTTGAATCCCATAAGGCAAGAACCAATCTGCTCTAAGGAAGATTTAATTCCTGATCCCAGAGTTGCCATCAGACTGGGTCTAGAATTTCATATGGCTACATACGTAATAATATTCTTTAGTTTCAGGTAGTTATCTAAGCCTTTCTTGAAACTCGCAACTGTTCCTGTTGTGACCAGCGCCTCAGGCAGGCTTTTCCACAAGTTTACTGTTCTCACAGTGAAGAACGCTTTTCTCCTCTGGAGATTAAATCCTTTTTCCTCCAGCCAAAGGAGATGTCCCCTTGTCTTTTGAGGGGGCTTTATATGAAATAATTTTTCCCCATACTTTTTGTAGGGACCATTTATATACTTATATAAATTAATCATGTCCCTCTGAAGCCATCTTTTCTCAAGACTAAATAAGTTTAATTCATTTAACCTCTCCTCATAACTAAGATTCCCCTTATTAGCTTGGTTGCTCATCTTTGCACTCTCTCTAGCTCCATTACAGATTTTCCATAAACTGGAGCCCATGATCTACAAGAACGCCCAGATCTTTCTCAACAAGTGATACTCCCAGTTTTTCTCACCCTAGGACATATGATGCCTGCAGATTATTCATACCCAATTGCAGAACCCTACATTTATCCACATTGAACCTCATATGCCAAGTGCATGCCCAAACACAGTGTGTCCAGGTCTGTTTAAAATTTATGAACATTTTCCATAGATTGCACTACACTACATAGCTTGGTGTCATCTGCAAAAACAGAAACAGTGCTATTAATCCCCTCCACTATACAGTATCATTAATAACTCACAACCAGGAACCACTCTCTGAATACAATCCATTGCGGTCAACTGCCTCTCAACTCGCTCAACACCAGGTAAGTGATCTTCTTGTGTAGTTCACAGTAACTATCACTGTGTCTGTCCGGTACAATTGGCCGATATACAGGCTGGGCACACGGAGCTCTTAGCTGCTGCTCACACCATGTTAGCACCAGAACTGGAAGTCCAGAACATTTTGTATCCCATTACATAAAAGTAAAGTTAAAAATATAACTTAGATTACAAAATCTTCAGTTTTACTCAAATTAAATAATGAATGCACCTCACATCAAAAACTCATACATCTGGTATTTTGTATGATTTTTAAGGACAGCAAAAAGTCTTCTAGGCATAAAATGAACAAATTGGCGACATATTACCTAATCTATCTTTTTCCATTCTTCAAGATGCTCTGTGCCCTTGGTTGTTGTTCACTTTTTCAACACAGTATGGTATGTTTCCTGATCTGAACCCAACCCAACACCTATGGGGAATTCTGAAGAGAAAAGCTGAGAATCACTCCCCATCCAGCATCTAGGCTCTAAAGGAGGTTGTCCTTGAAGAATGTAAAACAATAGATGTGGCACTATGTCGCCAACTTGTTCATTCCATGCCCAGAAGACTTGGTGCTATCCTTAAAAATCATGGAGGTCATACAAAATACTAGATGTAGTAGTTTTGATGTGGGAAGTAACATTTGATTCAACTAATTTGAGAAAAACTGAAGATTTTGTAACCTAAGTTATATTATTAAAAAGGTTGTCCAACTTCAGATATTAATGGCATATCGCCAGGATATGTTATCAATGTAAAATAAGTGTGGCTCCCAACTCTGGGTCCCACACTTATCTCAAGAACGAGCCCTAAAACTTCCTTGATTGGAACCAACAGGTGGTTGGGACACTCTCATTGAAATCAATGGAAGTTCAGAGTACAGCTGAGTAGATCTACACTTATCTGATATTGATGGCATATCCTAGTGATATTCCATCAACTCCTTACTGCCGGCGCCAGTTTTGATCTCTATGACAAAGCCCCATTTTTCAAATCTGACATGTGTCACTTTATGTAGGAATATCTTTTTAATGCCTTTACTGATTCATTTGATTCACAGAATGTTTTCTTGTGACAAATTGTGCTTTAAAAGTGTTGTCTAAATACAAATCTTAACTTATCAGATAAAGTAAAATGAAGACTTTTTCCAAAAATATTAATTAAGAATGATATGTAGAGTAGAGTAGAGAGATTTTATCTGCTCCGAGAGCACACAGGTTTCTCTAGGTTACCAACCTGCTCTCCTCTACTCTATCTGATAGCAGGTAGTGATGTCACAGCAGGTTGGTACACATGACTGCTGTCAGTTTGAGAACAAAGCGTGTTATCTCTAACAAAGGAGAGTAAATACTTTTTTTTTGATTTGATCAGAAAGCTTCTGATCTCATAGATAAGACCACCTGCTCTCATGTCAGTGCAATTAGAAGAGCCCTGAATATGGAGCTGGTAAGCTAATCACTGCTATAGTACCGCCCCCTTAGCATAACCAGGAAGAGACAGGAAGAATTAATTTAAAACTGTTAGTAAGTTAGTAATACATTTTTGTCCATACAATCCTTGCATCATTGTGAAAAATGCCAAAATATCGTTAAAATGTGAATAAACTGGCTAGTTTCAAAATTCAAAAATATCTGCATTTAAGACAAATTGTGCGGCAAAATAATTTATAATTAACATCTACTAGATGTGTATTTTATGTTGCATCATTTTTTTACAACATTAGAGGATCTTTCAATTTAGTAGTAATCTTTTTATTTTAAGAAAAAAATTGGCAACACAGATATTTTTAGGGACCAGTCCACAAAGTTTGTGTTCACTATGATATCGATTAAAATGTTACCTTTCAAAAGGAGAGTTCTTATTTGCTCATATGCTGATCACTGTACACTCCAGTACAGCACAACTTCATTTAAAATCCATGACCAAATTAACTCCCCAAAAGTCCTTGTAGAGGTCATGTTTTGATCTGCAGTGACATGGTAAATCTTGTCCCCAGTACCCACTAGAGTCTGCTGCAAAGCGGGGTGGACTTGGCTGCGGGGCTCCAAGGTTGCTACCCCTGACATGGCTGCTCAGAGTGACAGACGAATTGCCCAATGAGGTACCAATGGGACAGGAAGGGGAGTAGTGGATTGAGGTTAAGACAGTTGGCATGCAAGCATATTTAGAAGTCTAATAGCAGGGGTCAGTACCAGGAAATCACCAATAACAGGAACAAAGCACAAACACAAGTCAGGAACACCATGGACCATCAACAATCTGGCACAAGTCACAGGGAGGAAGTTCTTTATTAAACAAGAAGTGGTAAGCCATTGGAAGACAATGTGCACATAAGATGTTGGAAGCAGCGGGGAGCGGAGCAGGAGCATAGAGGGGGGAGTAGACGCCGTTTGAAACGGAAGTGAGAGTGTCGATACAATTGCGTCTACAGTATAGAACGCAGACCACATTGTTCAGCATGACGTTTAAAATTCTTCCTTTATTCGGCACAACATCCCGTGGAGGGGCAAACATGGATGCATTCAAACACAGGCTACAGCTGTTTCGCGCTTGATCGCGTTTCTTCTCAGCCACTACAGGAACGGCGTGTCCACGCCCTTTAACTTCCCGTTGTTGCGGATCACATGACCTCCATTCAAACATGTAACAAAAACATATCTAAATACTACAATGTTAAAAACCTTTTACTACAAAAAAGAATATAGATCGTTACGATCATTTAAACCTATTCTTCCCAATGCCTCTGTCTTCAGGATCCATTGGGCTTCACATTGCAAAAGACGGGTATGTCTATTAACCCCATTTGCTGGTGAGAACACTCATTGTAAACCTGCAAAATGCAAGTCCGAAATGTTATTATCATGTGCCTCTCTCATGTGTTGGATAAACCTAGGAGCCCCTTTTCCTGTTTTTAGTGAATAGATGTGTTCCCTAATTCTATTGAATAACGGTCTTATAGCTTTTCCTATGTAATAGAATCCACATTTACACCACATGGCATAAACCACAAAGTCTGACCTACATGTAATCAATTGGTTTAATATACAAGTAATATCACCCAACTGTAATTCAGATCTAGTATCCATATATATTTGGTCAGGCACGCAACAACAGTTTCATGAATTTGTCTCATATTTGAATATCAATGATGTGAATATGCAATTCACATCAACATTTGGAGACAAGGTTTGTGGTTTATGCCATGTGGTGTAAATGTGGATTCTATTACATAGGAAAAACTATTTTAAACGTCGTATGGTGAGTGCCGTGTATCTACTTTCTATTATCCACGTGTATCTAAGGGACTGTATCTTTATATGCACAGAGCACCACGGAACACGTAATAGCAGTGTTACAGGGGAATAGCTGTATCGAGTCTAAGGCTGAGTAGGCAGTGCCGAGGCATTAACTCTTTCTTACGCGATTGTAATATTGGACTTGTCTTCAGCCTCAGAGCACGCTGTTAATACTGGAGCTAGACAAGAATGGATAATGACAGAGAGTCAACAGAATCCCCATGTGATACTAGAGCCCTAGTGGAGGGGCGTGAAGACTTGGATGCATTCTTTTCATCATGTAATATCTTGGATGAAATTAAAGTTTTGAGTACCAGGTCTCTAGAAGCTCAAGTTCTCAATCTTGCTGAAAAAGAAGTGAAACTCTTTTGGACCAACAACACGCTCCAATCATATGCTGAAGCGCAGCGCACTCCAAGAGGGTTGCGGGTATACAAAGAGGTTTCACAATATCAAGAGGAGAAAAAGTTCGTGTCTAAATGGAAAGAGGCACATCAACAACACTCACTAAACCTGCTAAAGCTTGTATTAGAAAAATCAAAAGGCGAATACGACCTAACATGTGCCGATTTGAAAAATGCTAAACTTGAGTTGCAATCGAGATTAACAGAAGCACAGTGGAATAATTTTATTCAGAAGTTGGAAAGAAAATTAGTCCTTATACAAAATTAAATAAAAACGTAAAAAAGATACATTTATACGGGATAAGTTGGACTATGAAAATGATAGAATTTTCTCATGGAAAAGTTCTCACGTTGTTATAATAAAAATTCCAAAAAGAAGAAACCGCAATAAAATGCAATCTTAATGTTGGACAACCGATTCTGGGTCGGATTCAAGTGCAGTGGAAGATACTACTATATCTAAACAAAATCGTGGTAATATGAGAACATATGGACATAATCAAACAAAAAACTTCAAAGAAACAAGACACGAAGAGGGAGGAGGAGGACAAAATATAGATCTATCAACCAGTGGGGGAGCCAAAAGAAAACAGGTGTCCTGGAGAAAGTGAATACAGGGGACAGTACTGATAAAAATCAAACGAATGATCAATATGGGCATAATGTCATTAATATTTCAGGAATACAATTGAATCAAGCATGTATTTCTCTGCTGTCTAAAGGGTTAAATTATTGCGTTACGAATTCTTTTGATATGGTACAATTTGAGATTGATCTGAGAAAATCTTTGAGAAAACTTAATCTGTACAGGATGTTTAAGAACAAAAATGATGAGAATACAGGTACAACAGTAGAGGGAGAAACCACAGTTCCTACTAATAGATTTGATTTTTTAAGATGTGATGATATAACTACAGAGGATAGACAGTGCTTTAAAGATCTATATGAGCTCCTTAATGAGGAAGGTAACATGAAGGCTGAAGATGAAATATCACAGCAGTTTAAGGGACGAGTTAAATCTACTTTTTATCCCCACCCTTGTCGCCGGGCTCACCACTTGAATCATTCAGTATGGCTGTATTGAGAGATATGAAGGCCATGATATATCTCACTGCTCCGTCCAATTTAAATTCGGAGGAGTTGAAAGCTTTGAAATGGTTAAAGAATAATGTTGATCTTGTGGTGAAGCCCGCCGACAAGGGTGGAAATATAATCATTATGCACAGAGAATATTATATGGAAGAAGCACAGCGCCAATTAAATGATCTAAAGACATATAGAAGGTTACAAAGAGACCCCACAGAAAAATTCTCTGGCAGATTAAAAGATTTGCTCAAACATGATCTAGATATAGGTTTTCTATCATGTAAATTAGTGAAGAAATTAATTCCAGTTAATCCTACAAAACCTAATTGGTACTTTTTGCCGAAAACCCATAAAAATCTAGAGCGACCACCTGGTCGACCCATTGTTAGTTGTAGGGGTTCACTAACGGAGCCCCTTTCTCAGTATCTCGATTGGTACCTTCGTCCCATGTTACAACATATTCCATCATATTTGATGGATACTAAACATTTATTACAGAATTTGGAGAGTACACAGGTTTTACCTCACTATAGTCTTGCCACTATTGATGTGGTAAGTCTTTATACACGTATAGTACATGAGGATAGGGTGAGGGCAATAAGAACCATATTAAATAGGCAGAAGATAAAATAAGAATACATTGATTTTTTATGCCAAGCATTAAAATTTGTACTTGAACATAACGCATTTCGCTTCCAGGAACAATGGTACCTGCAAACAACAGGAACCGCGATGGGCACGCCTGTTGCACCCACGTTTGCAAATCTCTTCTTGGCCAATTGGGAAGAGAAATTTGTCAGGAACACATGTAACCCCTACTTAAACAACATTGTAGAATGGTCAAGATTTATCGACGATGTGCTAGTCATTTGGTCAGGCACGCAACAACAGTTTCATGAATTTGTCTCATATTTGAATATAAATGATGTGAATATGCAATTCACATCAACATTTGGAGACAAGGAAGTCGAGTTTCTAGATGTGGTTGTTATGCTAAAAGAGGATAGAATAGAAACAAAAGGTTATCGTAAACCAACTGCCACCAATGCACGTCTACATAATAGGAGCTTCCATCCACCACACATTATGAGAAGCTTACCATATGGCCAATTTGTCAGGCTTAAAAGGAATAACAGTAAGTATGATGATTTTATGGAACAATCCATTGAGCTAATGAATCGCTTGCGTGAGAAGGGATATAAAGAAAACAATCTTTCATATGCATTTCAGAAGGCAGCTAAAAAAGATAGAAAAGAACTTTTGACAAATAAAAATGCTAATAAACATAAGCAGATTGAACGTAGCCTTTTCACTTTAAGATTTAACCCCTTAGCAGATAGAATAAGAAACACTATAAGAAGACATTGGCATATACTACAAAGTGACTCCCAATTAAAAGAAAAAACTGAGCAGTTGCCATTAATCTCCTTCAAAAGATGTAAGAACTTGAGAGATGAATTAGTGAAAAGTCAGTTAAGTTACCCAAAGAAAAATTGGTTGGAAAAATCTATACCACAAGGGAATTATAAATGTGGTAGCTGCTCTTTTTGTAAATATAAAGGATACTAGATCTGAATTACAGTTGGGTGAGATTACTTGTAAGAGTAAACCAATTGATTACATGTAGGTCAGACTTGTGGTTTATGCCATGTGGTGTAAATGTGGGGAAACTATTACAAGGAAAAACTATAAGACTGTTATTCAAAGAATTAGAGAACACATCTATTCACTAAAACAGGAAAAGGGCTCCTAGGTTTATCCAACACATGAGAGAGGCACATGATAATAATATTTCGGACTTGCGTTTTGCAGGTTTACAAAGAGTGTTCTCACCAGCAAATGGGGTTAATAGACATACCCGTCTTTTGCAATGTGAAGCCCAATGGATCCTGAAGACAGAGGAATTGGGAAGAATAGGTTTAAATGATCGTAACGATCTATCTTCATTTTTGTAGTAAAAGGTTTTTAACATTGTAGTATTTAGATATGTTTTTGTTACATGTTTGAATGGAGGTCATGTGATCCGCAACAATGGGAAGTTAAAGGGCGTGGATACTTCGTTACCTTAGTGGCTGAGAAGAAGCGCGATCAAGCGCGAAACAGCTGTAGCCTGTGTTTGAATGCATCCATGTCTGCCTCTCCACGGGATGTTGTGCCGAATAAAGGAAGATTTTTAAACGTCGTATGGTGAGTGCCGTGTATCTACTTTCTATTATCCACATGTATCTAAGGGACTGTATCTTTACATGCACAGAGCACCACAGAACACGTAATTGCAGTGTTACAGGGGAATAGCTGTATCGAGTCTAAGGCTGAGTAGGCAGTGCCGAGGCATTAACTCTTTCTTACGCGATCGTGCAGCATGACACTACCCATCAACCCGTTAAGCTCCATTTTCTTTTAAGCCTGCCGAGATCGTTGGATGAGATCAGGAGTAAAAGCACCTTCTTCAGACCTGCTATCGTGCCTGGTACAGGAAACTTCTTGGGCATAGGCCAACAATTTAGGCCACTTGACTCAATCTGTACAAAACTGATCTGCCAAGTTTAAAATGAATGATGCACTGATTGAGAAACTTGCAGCATGTCTTGGGGTCACCATGGTAACAACATGGCAGTGGAAGGTGTAGACCCGGACTAGAAAAGGCATATGGAGGCGGGGCAACAGCAGGTGCAGCTGCAACTTTTGGGGACCGTGTGGCAATAGACTGTAGCTACTCTTGTCAGGTGCCCAGAGGGGACACCACATCCGCAATGAGCTGGATATCCTGGAGAGGCACTATGGTGGGATATATGGCCAGATTGTACTGTAACAGCTGCAGGTGTGGATCTGCTGGGACACTGTGAGGTATAACCCCGAGTCTAAGGAGCCCCCCGGTCATCACCAGAGTCTGCCGTAAGGCAGGGTGAACTTGGCTGCAGGGAACTCTCCAATTGCTTCTCCTGATGTGGCTGCTCACGTTGACATTCGAAGTGTCCAAATGAGGTACCAAGGGGACAGGCAGAGACTGAGTGGAGTCAAAGTAGGTGGCAGGCAAGCATAGTCAGATGTCCAATAGCAGGGGTCACAACCAGTAAATCACCAATAGCAGGAACAAAGCACAAGGAGGTGATCAATCATTGAAAGGCAAATGATGCAATGGCCCTTTAGATTCATGAGAGCCAACACACACGTGCCCTAAGGAGAGAGTATGTGTGAGCTGCACGTCAGCAGCAGTGGGTAGCAGAGCAGGTGTGTGGAGAGGTGAGTAGACTCTGGCTGGGACCAAAGTGAGAGCGCGGACATGATCATGTCCGCAGTCCGGAACAGGGATTGTGGCGTGCAGCATGACATCTAGTAACTTTATGACTATAATTGAGAGGTACTGGTAAATGTTTGTGGTGGGAGGGGCATTTAAAAGTTTGTTAGGGGGGCCCAGCCTTCTCTAGTAACACTATTGGGCAGAGTGACAATAGATTAGCCAAATCCTTCGTCCTCAGTAGCTAGTTTCTATAACCTTACCTTATGCTGGCACCAGAGAAAGTTTAACGCCCCAAAAATATATTATAAATTGCTAAAGTTAGCCCGATCTATTTATTATATATCATAATAAAGAGCCAAGTAATCAATACAAAAGCATAAACCACAATACAAACACAATTCTTTAAACTTAAAATCATCAAAAAATTGCAACAATATCACGAACCTTGCTATGGGAATTCATAGAACACACAAATTATGCAGTTTTGCCAGCACTGCACTATCAGTGTAAGATTATCTTGAGACAAGATAACAATAAATAAATGTATTTATTCACACTTTAACATAGGACTTTGAATTTCATGCCGTGAGTATTTTGTCAGGAGCATACAAAAAGACAATGCATAGTTCAGATTAAAAAAAAAAAAAAAACACCAACTGAAAACACAGTTGATAAGGGTGAAATATGATGCATCACAATGGTAATTATGCATGACAGCTTAATAGGATAAGAAATCAACAAAATTACAAAAATAAAAACAATATATGCATGTAAGGGATCCTTCAGGGGCGCACGTACAGACACAGACAGCGTGAGGCCCTGACACTGATCCCAACCCCTGTCCCTGCCTTTTGGGGTGCCCGACTCCTTAATAGGTCGGCCCCAACCAGAAGACTGAGCACTATACTGAATAGCGTGGAAGACACAAGACGAAAAAAAACAATACAAACACAATAGGGGAACGTCAAGCAAGCCAAGGGGTAACAAGGGAAAAAAATCCAGTAAAAAAGTCAAAAAGGCAAAAATAAAACGGATCCAAGCGAGTACGGTAACCAGGGAGGCACAGAATAGAGTGGGGAGAAAAAGACGGGAAAGGCCAGTAATAACCAGCAAAAGGAAGGAGAAAAGCCCCCTTTAAAAATTACTTCCCAGAAAAACCCAAAGGGGAAAAAAAGGGCAATAGGTAAGAAACGAACCCCCGATGGAAAGGTAAGCTTAATCACCGGGATCAAGGAGCCAGTTTAACCCGGGAGTGCTGGAAGATTCCGGGCCTAGGTTTCCCCGGGGGAATAAAATCGGGATACAGGGAAAAAAAACCCAGTTCCATAGTGAACAAAAAATGAAAAACTTTATGTCAAAAACCACGGCTTACGTCGCAACGCCTGGCCGGCGACCAGAACTCAAAGCTGGGGTACTTTCTGGCATGATCATGACAATACAATAAATGTGCACTAAAAATACAAACTGAAACACTTGTTCCTTTTTCCTCCCTGATTTTCTTCAGGAGTTGGGGAATGAAAGCTAGTGGGTGGGGGGAGAGGGGACATGCTAGAACTCCTCCCCAATCCAGAGAAAAGGCATCACTTCTGGGTGATCTTTCCTGCTTAGGGATACAAATCTTCCCACTTCTGGTCTTGCCTTGTCAAACAAGTCTATTTTCGGAGTTCCCAATAGCAAAGATATAATCTTAAAACTTTCCAAGTTCAGCCCCGATTCTCCCTATTGCAGCTTGTGTCTGGGCAGGAAATACTATTACTGCTGCTACTTCATTCTCTGTTCCCCTTAGGAAAACTGCCCCTAATGACTCTAGATTCTCTTCTGCCTAGGCATATAATTGGTAGGATAGGGTCAAAAGGTCTCTGCTTCTCTTTCCTCCTTGATGATTTTAGATAACGACCTCTTTCGGATTGGCTGGAAGGTCCGGCTCTCCCCCCCTTTAAAAAGGATAAAATATATTCAAGAAGGCTCATGAGAAATGAGCAAAGAATCTGTAGCACCACCTATTCGATATATGAAATATTGGATATCACTGAGCCTTGCAACAATATGGGATTAGAGCCCTTCTAGATATTCATCTGCAGAAATTTGGGGTGTTTGCATATCATTAGTACAGAGGTAAATACTGGTTAAAGGCACAAAAAAAGGGGTTTAAAAACCAGTAAACAAGCTTTTCTTACGCATATATCCACTACAACAAGTTAACCCCATAAAAGGGATAAATCAACTATCTTAATGGGCCATAACAGATCTCTTCTTCCCATTGTTGATAATCCTGAATTCCCCCCCCCCCCCCCCCATTGTGTCCCATCCTAAGCCCATACCTTAAACAAAAGATTTTCCGATCGACTTCCCCCTTTAGTCATTTCCCAAGAAGAAAACCCCCGTGCCTTTCACATTTTCAATATACTCAACTGCACCATTTTTTAACTCTCTTAAATGCACAGTTGACTTCAAAAGGTCCCTCTCCCTTTTAAAAAATTGCCCCTCACAATCTCCCGGCACTAATTTTCTTCCATTAAAGGGGAAATGTCCCCCCGGATCAGTAGTCCCACTACCCTCCACTGTAAAGCTTGGGGGAAATGAACTTAACAAAATTTTTTCCCCCCTCAATTTAAAATTTTTACATTGACCCACAGAGCAGTGATTGCAACCAGAGCTCAAGAAACAAGTTTCAAAATACTCTCACGTTGGTACAGGGTCCCCCTTGTCCTTCACAAATGGTCCCCATCTGTCTCGGATGTTTGCTGGCGATGTGAGAGAGCACTTGGTACGATGGTACACATATGGTTGGAATGTACGTGATAAAACAGTTTTTGAGATGCAATATACCAAGTAATCCATGATCTTACTGGTATCCCTGTCCCTAAATCACCTCAAGCTGCCTTTTCTTTTTATGTTTGATCTCACAATCTCCACATATAAAAAAAAATCGTTTCTCTGCCACTTTCTGCAGGCTGACAAGACCACCATCCCTAGACAGGGGAGGTCTCCTGAGCCTCCTACTATTGATGAGTGGTTCAGTGAGCTCTCCAACACCTATGATAACCACATTCCCTTAAACTTCACTTTTTCGTATGCACCCCATTTGGGCCCGTGACTTTTCCAATCCTCATGTATATGTACGCTCTTCAGCAATGACCAAACTGTTTGTGACTTTTCACTTCTTTTAATCACTTGATGATTATGATAAATAGATAGCATCTAAAACACATAGACAAAAGGTGCAATACATGTTGCATAGCAGCATAGTCCATATTTTCGAAGTCCTAAAAAGGTAGATGAGGATTAGCCGGAGGCCCTTAACCGTCTGCTCAATAGGACTTGGACTCCCTGGCTTCTCTTTCAAAACTCACCTCTATTCTGTAGCCTCACAAAATGAACTATCACCTAGCAGCTCTTAAGAGTATTAATTATTGACCATGTCCTCTTGTTTTCGTTTCGTCACCCCCTCCCTTAAATTCTGTTAGTCCCACTTCCTGTCCTTCTGTCTTTTATTCTCATTATTATTTTACGCATCCCCTCCTTTTTTTCTCTTTTTTTCTTTTCTATATTTTATTTTACAGCAATTTATGTCTTTCTACGCAAGACAACATCACCCAGACCTATTTCTATTTATTTAGTTACTGTTTGTATAAAGCTTTATAAAAGGCCCAAGTGGATCTTCCTTTTTGACATTCGGTACAGAAAATTTTGATGTTTTGGGAACCCAAGAGGCCCTTTAGTTTTAAATTTAAATATAAGCATATAAGGTGTTTTTATTTGCCCCAAAATACCCTCTTTTTTCTGTTTTCTTTTTTTCCTTGTAAAAACTTTATCCTGTTCAAAAAAAGTTTCTTTTAATTTTAAAAATGGGCCATAATATACATATATTTTAGTAAATATAAGGTATAATATTAGGTCTTCATTTTTTAACGGGCATTTCTATTTGTATGTAGTCACAAAGAACAGCATAAAGGATCCTAGTAAATACAGTGGGTAAGGAAAGTATTCATTTTTTTACTCATTAATGTACACTCTGCACTCCATCTTGAAAGACAAAAAAAAAAAATTGTAAAAAATTTTTGCAAATTTATTAAACAAGATAAACTAAAATTATCACGGGGGGTTTAAAAAAAAATTTTATTCAGACCCCTTTTTTGAACCCCAAAATTTAAAACACCTTTGCTGTAAATTTTCCCCCTTTTCATCCTCCTTTTAAAAATGATTCTACTCCTTAAATTTTGGGAGCCCAAAGTTTGGGTTTTAAAAAAAACTGTTGGATTTTAAATTAGGAAAGGCACAAAACTGTCTTTTATAAACCTCACCGCTCCCCCAGTGCATGTCAGAGCACATGATGTCTAAGGACGGGCCAAAAAAGATGTCCCCCTGCTTAAGCCAGTTTCATGTCCAGGGCTTAAGGGTTTTCTAGAGAAACATTTGGGATGTCCAAAAAGAGTATTGGGAGAAAGTCATATGGTCAAAATGAAACCAAAGTAGAACCCGTTTGGGAGAAAAACAACTCGTGGTTTGGGAAAGGGGAAAAGAATGCCCAGTTGCATCCAAAGGGAAAACCATACTGTGAAGCATGGGGGGCGGCAAACATCATGCTTTGGGGGGGTTTCTCTGAAAGGGACCAGGAAGGCTGATCCCTTTACATTTTAAAGAATGGGAAGGGGCCAAGTTCGTGAGGAATTTTTAGTGCAAACCCCCTTTGTTTTGCAAAGGGCATTAATATGGGAAAAGTGGTGGGTCTTTCAGGGATGACAATGAAGCCAAGCCCCATTTTCAGGGGAACAAAGGAGTGGCTTTATAAGAAGTATTTCAAGGTCCCGGAGTGGCCTAGCCCCGTCCCACAGATCCCCAACCCCATAGAAAACCTTTTGGTCGGGGGCTGAAAGTTCGTGTTGCCCAGCGACAGCCCCAAAAACTACGTCTAGGGGGGAACTGCATAAGGAATGGGCCAACAAACCAGCAACAGTGTGTGGGCCCAAAAAAATTTGGTTTGGGCTTTCAGAAAATTTTGACCTATGGGCATTGCCCAAAAAAGGATATATAAAAAAAAGTTCGAGTTTAATTTTGTTTTTTTGGGCCAAATACAAATTTTTTCCCCCCATAAAAAAGCAAAAAAATTCTTTCCAGATCGGGCAATGAAATTTTTGGGGTTTTTTTTCTCATTTTGGGCCCCACAGGGTTTGGGGCTACCCATGAGGGCAATTTTCAGGCCCTCATCTTTTTAAGTGGAGAACTTGGGAAAGAATTGGTGGCTGACTAAATAATTTTTTCCCCACTGTACCTTTATATAGAATTAATAACTGTGGTAGTATGTTGCACGTGGAATTCTTGAGTGATGTCTGCTTCAGAAAGTGGAAGACCCTTGTAAAGATCCTAAAAAGTGTAGACAATACACCTCAAAAACTTTTTCTGACTGTTCTCCCCTGTTATAACTTTTTCATGCCCATATTCCTAAATATACTGTATATATACAATATTTTATATATATATATATATTTTACATATATTTATATTATATTAATATATATATTTTTCATATTTTTAAAAATATATATATATATATAAAAATAAATAAAAATATAAATAAATATATAAAAAAACACACACCCCTAGATATCTACAGATGAATAACCCCTTACAGGCGCAGCCAGACAGAGCCCCGTATTTTAAATCTGACATCTGTCACTTTTTGTAAGAATAACTTTTTGACACTTTTACCTATCCATGTGATTCAGAGACGTTTTCTCGTGACACATTGTGCTTTAAGTTAGTAAGACATTTTGGTCCAAACAATCCTCGTTTATTTGTGAAATACTGTGAGGCATTTTGAACAAAATACAGCAAATCCTGGTAGTGTTTTTAATTTTTACCGCCATCACCGTGCGGTGTAAATGGCATGCTAGCTTTACTCCGCAGGTTGACATGATTACAGCGATACCCAATTTGTACATTTTGTTTTATGTTTTAATGCTTTTACACAATAAAAACACTTTTACTTATAAAGGAAAACACGGTTTTGGATCGCCATGGTCTAAGAGACATAACTTTTTTTTATTTTTCTGTGTATGGAGATGTATAGGGGATTAATTTTTGCAGGATGAGTTGACATTTTTATTGGTATCTTTTTTAGGGGAATAGGCTTTTGGATCGGTTTTAAATCTGTTTTTTAGAAGGTAGGATGAAGAAAATACTGCAATCCTTGTAGAGCTTTTTAATTTTATTTTTAACAAAGCTCATCATGCAGTATATGTGACAAGTTAGTTTTACTCCCTGGGTTGAGACAAATATGGTGATATCTAATATACATAGTGTTTTTTATGTTGAAATGCTTAAAAAAGGTGTTTTTATTGTGCAAAACAATATTTATGTATCACTGTCTTCTGATAGCCATAACTTTTTTATTTTTCCATATACAGAGCTGTGTAAGAGGCTTTTTTGCGGGATGAACTGACATTTTTAAATGGCACCACCACTTTTATATGAGTTTCTGATCACTTTTTATTCCATTTTATGTGCTGCGGGTTGAACAAAAATCGAAAAATTCTGGATTTTTTTTTTTTTTTACAGTGTTACCATGTGGTTTAAATTTAAACATGCCCAAAATTTTATAGGGCAGGTCGTTATGCATGCCAAATATGATTACTTTATTTATGTTTGATCTTTTTCGGGGTGATTGGTGTTTGTAAAGGGCAGTGTATGTGCTTTTATTTTATTCTTCGTGTTTATGTTTTATTTTTTTTTTCTTAACTTTTTTACCTTTTCACCATACGGGATTTGTTTTTTCAGTGTCCCTTTGATCCTGATCAATATTTTTTTTTGTAGGCCCAAAAAAGACATTTAAGTCCATCCAGTTTAGCCCCAATTTGCTAAAAAATGTTGCTAAAGTGTTGATCCAGAGGAAGGCAAAAACCCCCAGAGGAAAAAGCCCAATTGTCCCCAGCAGGGAAAAAATTCCTTCCCCGACTCCAGTCGGCAATCAGAATAAATCCCCCGAACAACGACCCCTCCCAGAAAAACCTAGTCTTTATAATTTTATATTACTCTAGAAATGTTCCAGACCCCTTTTCCAGAATCCTGGTCACTGAAATTGTTTTAAATTTTAATTTTCATCTAGAAATGTATCCAGCCCTTCCAGAATCCCAGTCACTAAACTTTTTATATTATCACGCTCCAGAAAGCTTCCCCGCCCTTCTTGAACTCTGTTAGTGAATTCACCATGACAATTTCCTCTGGCAGAGAGTTCCACAGTCTCACCGCTCTAACAGTTAAAAAGAATCCCTTTCTATGTTTAGTTAGAAACTTTCTTTTCTCAAGACGTAGAGGATACCCCCTTGTTCTAGAAAACAGCCCTGGGTAAAAATAAATCTTTAGCGAGATCTCTATATTGGCCTTCAATTTATTTAAACATATTTATTATGTCCCCCCGAAGCCGTCTTTTCTCTAAACTAAATAACTATAATCTTGCTAATCTTTCTGGGTATTGCAGTCCACCCAGTCCTTTTATTATTTTTGTTGCCTGCCTTTGTACCTGTTCAAGCTCTACATTGTCTTTCCTGTGCACTGGTGCCCAAAACCGTCCACAATATTCCATGTGTGTCTAACCAGTGACCTTGTATAAATGGGAAATAATGTTCCCATCATGTGCATCTATGCCGCTTTTAATACAACCCATGATCCTATTAGCCTTGGGTGCTGCTGCCTGACACTGGCTGCTACAGTTAAGTTTACTGTCCTCTAGGATTCCCAAGTCCTTCTCCATCTCCAATAGAGATAAGTACAGAGTAGAACTACTCTATACTGGTCTCTATTTCAACTGAAACGCTCACCATGCCCAGCCGTGCCCACAATGCACTGCGAAATATGGTGACATCTCAGACAGCCCGGATGCTTTAGTAAAGCATCCGGGCCGTCAGATACACAGACAACAATAGCAGGCAGAAGGAGATCCCGCCTTCTGTCTGTGCCTTAGCTGCGGTGATTGTGACAGATTGCTACCGCTAATGGTTAATCACCTGCATCCGGAGTTCACTCCGCTAGTCCCATGTCGTGATTGTGCAGAGCCGGCTTGTGAGCCCGTACGATGTGCAGGACCTACCAGTACGTCTAATTGCGGGAAGGAATTAAATACTACTCAGGAATGCTTACCGTTCATTTTGTTCTTCTTGTGATTATACTGTGTGTTGTAGCTTAATACATTATCTGCCATTTCTTTATTTTTGACTATATGATATATGACTAACTCTAATTTGGATGTCACCTTTAGATTTGAGGATTTTGGGATAGATGAGTAACAGATCTTGTTATTCACATAATAATTATTGGGGGATTGTGAAGCAGTTATTGGCTAGCTATACCTATTGAGAATGCAAGTGTACATATTCCTGGTTCCATGTTGGAGATGTTTGAGTTGGAGTTGATTTCTAGCTGGTGCCTTCCACAATAGAACACACATACTTACGGTTGCACGTCTTCCGACCAGGTTGTGTTGCGTTAACTTAAGTATGATTATTTATGGTCCCAGGTGTGCCCTTCTTTGTATCTATAGGTATATATGACTGCATACTGTTTACAGGGGGCAATATACCTATAGGGGGCTGTATATATAACTACAGAGAGCTGTATGCATACCTAAAGGCGGCTGTATACCTACCTATCTACAGAGGGCTATATACTTACAGGGTGTTATATACCTCAAGGGTGCTATATACCTACCTATGTACAGGGGGCTGTATACCTATCTACCTACAGGGGGCATAGATACCTACCTATCTACAAAGGGGTGTATACCTACCAATCTACCTACAGGGGTACGTATAATTACCTAGCTACAGGGGCCTGTATACATACCTACAGGAAGCATATATACCCATCTATATAGGTAACATGACTATCTACTTACTTAATGGGGACACCCATCCCAGAGGTAGGAATTTGTAGGGAAGTGTTGGAAAACTGAGAAGTCTAAGATGTTTGTGTGGTAAATTCTGCAGGGATTAGTTATGGCTGGGAGAAGTGGTGGCCTGAGTTGGCTGTAGAAGAGAAGGGAAAGAAGAATAACTCATGAGAGAAGAGAACACCTCACCAGAGAAGACAGTTCCTGTGAGTCCCCAGATGTCAGGTGTTATTTTGCTTCTGTGTTGGATCAGTGTTGTATGTGATAGTAATGTGAGCTGGTCTCTATATGGTGGGGTTGTAGGTTATATCTGCATTTGTATAGTTGGAGCGTACACTTGTGCTTGATTAGAAGAGTGAGTGCACCGCTGTCCCTTTGATTACAGGTTTTACTTTAACTTTCTTGCTTGTGTTTATAGTGATGTTTATTTTAGAAAGTGGTGAGGTGCATGACCAGAGGAAAAACTTTGAGGCATATTGTAAGTGGACCAGTGGGGGGAGCAGATATTGTATGTGGGCTGCTGGTGTTAGTGCCAGGGCTGCTTTTTAGTTGTAAACTTATCCCACAAATATAAAACGCTCACACAACTACATGGACTGAAAAGCAAAAATATTTTGACTCTTAGAATATAGTAACATTAGAGATGGGCAAATTGATTCTAACGAAGTGGACTTTGTTTAGAATTTCAGGAAAACTTTGGTCCTGAACGAAGTCAAAGTGTGGGGTAATTCGCGTGAACGAAGTGTGTTTTTAATTGATAAAATGGCTGCAAGCCATTACATGGGGCAAAGAACTCTGGGAGGAAGAAAGGAGGACCCTCAATGACATGTGCAGAGATGAAGCCAATCAGAGACCGCCGGGATTCTGTGATGTCACCGCACTAGATAAGTCCGGACGTGACGCTGGCAGCTGACACTCCTCTCTCTGTGCCGTGCTGTAGCTGCTGCAGCTGCAGTAGCTGAGATCTCACACAAAAGAAATTACTTTTATACAGCGATTTTTGGGGGGGTGTCACAGCTTTTCTGAGAGACTGCTCTGATTTTGTGGGATATTGGAATTGAAGTCCAGTGTGCGTCCAATTCAGCTGCACATACATTTTAACCCCTTCCCGACATTGGATGTATGCATACGTCCTAGCGGGAAGTGACTTCCCACAAATGGATGTATGCATATGTCCTGGCGATCGCGCGGGCGAACCGCGCACGACCGCGACATGGGACCAGCGGTAAATTACCGCTGGCTTCATGCCACATCACCCCCGGCCGGAGTGAGCTCCAGCCGCGGGTGTTTAACCCCTTAACTCCGACGATCAATTAAGATCGTCGGAGCTAAGTCGCAGGCAGGAGGAGGGAGCCCCTCCTGCCTGCTCCTCGGCGCGCTGCTGCACGTTAGTGCAGCTACGATCTCCTACCAGACAGCCCCGGGAACTGAAGATCACTTCCCGGAGCCGTCTGTGACATTACGATGCCCACAATGTATTGTGGGCATCGTGACTAACAGTTTTCATGGCGACCAGTGCATAGCAACAATGCTATGTACTAGCCTGCCTTCTAACAGCAACTTTCAGAAGATCTGATTGCTGTTATAAATCCCCTATGGGGAAAGTAAAAAAAAAGTGTAGAAAAAAAAAAAAAAAAGTGAAAAAAGTAAAACACAAAAAATAAAATAAAAATATGTACACCGCCCTTTTCCCCTTTACAGATGCCAAACGCCCCAAAAAAGACCAAAAATAAATAAAGTACTCATGTTTGGTATCGCTGCGTGCGTAACGACCTGTCCTATATCTGTGTCATATTAATTAACCCGTACGGTGATCTGTGTTAAAAAATATTTTAAAAAACAATCAAAGAATTGCGATTTTTGTTCATCCCACTGAACATAAAATGGAATAAAAAGCGATCAAAAACTCAAATAAACATCAAATTTGTACCAATTAAAACGTCAGTTCATCCCTTAAAAAAAAAAAAAAGTCCCTTACAGCTCTCAAAAGACAGCGATGCATAAAAATTGTTTTACACAGTAAAAAAACTTTTTTTTTAAAGTGCTTCAACATAAAAAACTATATAAATTGGGTATCGCCGTAATCTTATCGACCCACAGAGTAAAGCTAACTTGTCATGGCTACTACACATTGAGCGCTATTAAAAATAAAAATAAAAAACAATCCTAGGATTGCAGTATTTTTGTCACCCTGCCTTCCAAAAACAGATTTTTAAAACTGATCAAAAAGTCATGTCCCCCGAAAAATGGTACCAATAAAAACATCAACTCATCCCGAAAAAAAAAAAGCCCCTACACAGCTCTGTACATAGAAAAATAAAAAAGTTATGGCTCTCAGACTGCGACGATGCTAAAACGTGTTTTCCTTTTTGAATAAAAAGTGTTTTATTGTGTAAAAGCAGTAAAACATGAAAAAATATACAAATTTGGTATCACTGTAATCGTATCGACCTGCTGAGTAAAGTTAGAATGTCATTTATACCGCACGGTAACCGCAGTAAAAAATAAAAAAACACTACCAGGAATGTTGTATTTTGTTCAAAATGCCTCACAAAAACCTTAATAAAAAAAGAGATCAAAGCGTCATATGCCACCCATAATGGTACTAATAAAAACGTCAACTCAGCCCACAAAAAACAAGCCCAAAAATCAGCTCCTATACAGAAAAATAAAAAAGTTATGGTTGTCAGAATAGGACAACTTAAAACCGCAATTTTTTATAGATCTATTTCTATTGTGTGAAAGTAATAAAACATAAAAAAACTATATAACATTTATAGCATTGTAATTGTACCAACCCCCATAGTAAAGTTATCCTGTTTTTTATCCCGTACGGCGAACATTGTAAGAATGAAGCCCAAAAACATTGGTGGAACTGTGTTTTTTCCCTCCATTTTCATACCCCAATACTGAAAAAAAACTATGGAACACCTGTGCGCCAAAATGCACAGTACACCCCTAGATGAGATCCCGGAGGGTGTGTGAATCCAAAAAAGGGGTGACTTCTGGAAGGTTTCATCTGTTATGGTACTTTGGGGGCTTTGCAAATGCGACATGGCCCCACCAAAATCTGCGTTGCAAAAGCCAAATAGCGCTCCCTCCCTTGTACACCCTGCCATGCACCCAAACAGCAGTTTACACCCACATGTAGGGTATTGCCGAACTTGTAAGAAATTGTGTGACAAAATTTTGGGTGCTTTTTTTCCAGGATTAATTAATTAAGCGTGTTTCTTCTTTTGTAGTCAGTAAAATACACGGCGTGTTAAAACGCCACACACGAGTTAATTTTTTGCTGCTCATTTATTTTGCGCATTTAATATCCAAGGGTTAATTAAGCGTGTTTGTAATATTGTAGTCAGTAAAATAAACGGTGTTTTTCAATACGAAAGACTAAATTTTTCTTGGTGATTCCTGTAGCATAATTTATATCCAAAGGTTAATTAAGCGTGTTTCTGCTTTTGTAGTCATAGTTTCATAGTTTGTAAGGCCGAAAAAAGACAAGACGTCCATCCAGTTGTGCTGTAGACAGTAAAATAAATGGTGTTTTTTAACGCCAAAAACAAAATTTTTCCTTGTGATTCCTGTAGCATAATTTATATCCAAAAGGTTAATTAAGTGTGTTTCTGCTTTTGTAGTCATAGTTTCATAGTTTGTAAGGCCGAAAAAAGACAAGACGTCCATCCAGTTGTGCTGTAGACAGTAAAATAAATGGTGTTTTTTAACGCCAAAAACAAAATTTTTCCTTGTGATTCCTGTAGCATAATTTATATCCCAAGGTTAATTAAGTGTGTTTCTGCTTTTGTAGTCAGTAAAATACACAGCGTTTTAACACGCCACATAACAGTTCATTTTTTGCTGCTCATTTCTTTTGCGCAATTAATATCCAAGGGTTAATTAAGCGTGTTTGTAATATTGTAGTCAGTAAAATAAACGGTGTTTTTTCAATACGAAAGACTAAATTTTTCCTGGTGATTCCTGTAGCATAATTTATATCCAAAGGTTAATTTAGCGTGTTTCTGCTTTTGTAGTCATAGTTTGTAAGGCCGAAAAAAGACAAGACGTCCATCCAGTTCAGCCTGTTGTGCTAAGGTGTTGATCCAGAGAAAGGCAAAAAACCCCAATGAGGTAGAAGCCAATTGTCCTCATTTTAGGGAAAAAATTCCTTCCCAACTCCAATCTGGCAATCGGAAAAATCCCTGGATCAATGACCCCCCTCCAGAATCCTAGACACTATAACTTGTTATATTATTTCGCTCCAGAAATGCACCCAAACCCTTTTTGAAACTCTGGTATTGAATTAACCATAACAAGTCCCCCCTGAAAAGAAATTCCACATTCCACTCTCAACAGTAAAGAACCCCTTTTTCTTTTTTTAAATTGAGAAATTTTTTCTTTCCCCAAAAGACAAAGAGGATGCCCCCTTTGGGTTCTAAAATACACCCGGGTATAAATAAATTTTTGGGAGAGATATCTATATTTAAACCTTTAAATTTTTATTTTTAAAACATATTTATTATGTCCCCCCCAACCCTTTATTCTCTAAACAAAATAAACCCCAATCTTGCAATCTTTTTGTGTATTGTTGTCCCCCCATTTCCCTTTTTTATTATTTTTGTTGCCCGCCTTTTTAACCTGTTCAAGCTCTACAATGTCTTTCCGGTGAAATGGGTGCCCAAAACGAAACACAAATTCCATGTGTGGTCAAACCCAGTGACTTGTATAATGGGAGAATGATGTTCTCATCATGTGCCTCTATCCCCTTTTTAAAATTGCCCCCCATGATCCTATTTGCCTGGCAGCTGCGTCTGACACTGTTTGCTCCCAACTAATTTTAACTGTCCACCAAGGTTTTCCCAAGTCCTTCCCATGTCTTTTTTTTAAACCCAGAAATTTTTTCCTTTTAACAGTAACATGTAATGGTTTTTTCCCCCCCAAAATTCATAACCTTGCTTTTAAACTTATAAACTTTATCTCCCCATTTCCCCCCCGGGCCCCCCAACTTATCCAACCCCCTTTTGAAAATAACAAAATTATCCTTATTGTTTTTGTTTACATTGAAAGGGTCGCAAAGATCGATATTCTACTTGAAAACCCCCGGTGTAAGATCATTAATGAAAATTTTTAAAAGAGGATAGGGCCCAAATACTGACCCTTGTGGTACCCCACAAGTAACACGATCCGTCAAAAATTTTTCCGCTAAAACTACCCTTTTTTTTTCTATCATGACCAGTTGCTTCCCACTTGCACACAATTTTCCCCCATTCCAAGCTTTTCTAATTTTTACCAAACCTTTTTTTATGTGGAAACCCTATCAAATGTTTTAAAAAAATCAAGATAAAAAACATTCAGTGCCCCCTCCACGACCCATTTAGCACTGACTTCCTCATAAAGCTGATAGTTTAAAGCTGAAAAGGACTGACCCTTTCAAAAACCCCCTCTGGAACGGCGTTATAATTTTTTTTTTTCATGAGGTACTCCGGATACCCATCTCTAAAGAAAACCTTCAAACTTTTTAAACCCTACAAAAGGTTAAATTTCCCGGGCCAAAAATTTTCCGGGATCATTTTTTGCCCCCTTTTTTGAATTTGGAAACCAAAAATTTGTTTTAGGGGCCGCCAATCCGGGGGACATACCCCTTTAAATTAACAGTCCATAAATATTAAAAATAGGGCCTTTTCTATGACATCATTTAAACTCCCTTGGGACCCCCCGTGGGTGTATCCATCGGGAAACCGGGGGATTTGTCTTTTTTAAAAATCTTCTTGAAGGGAAAGGCTCCCACTTCTTCCTGGTTTAGACAAGAAACATTTAATTTGGGATTTTTACCTCAACCCCTTTTCAACAAAAGGTCATCCCCCGAAAACGGGTGAGAAAAAAGTTTTTTTAATGGGTTTTTGCTTTTTTCTCATCCCCCCACTACTGCCTCACCCCCAATTTTTAAAAGGGGGCCAAACTTTTTTCTGTTTTAAATCTTTTTACTATTTATAAAAGGTTAAAAAATATTTTGGGGTTAGTTTTACTTTTCTATAGCGATATGCTTTTCGTTCCCAGTTTTTGTTTCCCTTTTAACTTTAATTTTAAAACACATTTTTATTTTTTTCCCCCTATAGCTTCTTACGCCTTTTTACGCCCCTTTTTAGTGGGTTAAACGTTTTAAATTTTGTTTTTTTATTGCCTCCTTTTACATCCCTATTGATCCACTTTGGGTTTTTTTCCCCTTTTCTATTTTTTTTTTAAACCCAAAAGGGGTATGAACCTCTCACGGGTGGTAGCCTAGGATGTTTTTAAAAATATCCACTTTTTATTTGTTCGGGGCCATATTTAAACACATTACGGTTTGGGGGTTTCCCTAAGCAGAATAAAATTAGCCTTCCAAAATTTGGGGTTTTTGGGGCCCCTTGACAAAAAACTCTATTAAAGGGAAAAAACGGAAATTTTTTAAATATTAAAACCCCCCCCAAACCCCTTAATTTTACCCAAAGGTCCCCCCCTAAACCCTTAAAACCTTTGTTACTTTGTCAGGCCCCTATTATCAATATTAAGTTTTAAAAAGGGGCCTTTCCTCTAGTGGGTTTTTTTTGGGCCCCCCTTTTTGGGCAGAGGTAATTATAAATTATTATTGACAAAAAACTTTTTTCCCTTTATGAGAGCTACGGGTTTTCAAACCCCCAATTTGATGCCCGGGAAAATTTTTAAATCCCCCATAAAAATAACCTCATTCGGGAATTACCGCCTCATCTATTTGCCGAGGAAAACATCCCCAGGGGTTTCTTTTAATTTTGGGGCCTATAGCGACCCCTTTTAGAATTATATTTTTAAATTTTTAACCCCCCAATGTATATTTACCCATAAGATTCCACATTTCATTACCTGTACCTATATTTTAACCGCCTTTGTTGGCTTCAGACAAGATTTTACATAGAGACAGACCCCTGCCCCCTTCCGGTCTTTACGACCCCTTTCAAAAACGGGAACGTAACCATGTAATTTAAAAACCGCCCATTTCCTAGCTCTCGCCACCCATGTCTCATTTAAATTCCCCACTATTTATTTTTTTCCCTTTAGCCCAAAAAAAGAAACTGTGTTTTTAAAACGCCAACGACAAAATTTTTTTCCTGGAACCCTTTAGCAAAATTTATATCCAATTTTAATTAACCCTTTGTTTTGCTTTGTAGTCGTAAAAGAAACGCCTTTTAACACCCACATACCATTTAAATTTTTTCCTTTGGTGATTTCTGTAGCGCAATTTATACCCAAAGGGGTTTAAAATTAAGCCTGTTTTGGGGGTTTTTTTAAAATTAAAGAAAAAAACAAGTTTTAAAAAAACCACATACAAGTAAATTTTTCCTGGCCTTTTTGGGAGGAAATTTAAACTGGGGGTTCCCCAAAGGGGCCTGTTGGGGGGTTCATTTTGGAGTCAAATACGGTGTGTTTTTAAATCATATACAGATTTTCTTAATTAAACAGATCTTACTTTTTTTGAACAAACAGTATGCCCAGACAGAAAGGTGGCAGGCTTTTCAAAATGGGGACTGGCAGGGGGCACAAATATTCCTGGGGCGGCACAGGTCACAGCACAGTAAGGGGACTCGCAGCAGGGATCACTCGGTGAGGCCCGAAGGGTGTCATGTAAGGGGGCCAGTGTGGAAGATCAGGGAACCCCCAAAGGGGGTTTTTTGATTTGGTTTGAAATAGGTCATCACCTTTTATTTCCCCAAAGACCCCTGACAACCCTAGCCAACATCGTGTGGGTTCGTCAAATAAAACCCCTTTTGTTGGGATGGCTGGGGAAAAGGTCACGCCCTCCAAAACCCGTCCCCAACCCGCCTTTTGTCCCCTAGTGGTCCGGGCCCCAGCGCCACAAAACAGTGGGGACAACAATTTGAGGACATTCCCCCAGCTACTTAGCAACGAAAGAGGGGGAGCAAAACCTCCCCCTTCTTCAGCATTGAGTTACACCCAAAATTTTTCAAAAGCAGCTTAAAGGGAACTTTAACTGAAGGGGACCATAAAAACAGGGGAAAGTTTTAGGGGGCTTATTTTGCATTTTTTGGGGCCATTGTTGTTGAAATTTAAATACAAAACTGGGAATTTGGGGCCAAAAAAAAAAGAAGCAAAAAAAAAATGCTGCAAAACTGGGGTTTTTGAACCCCTTCAGTAAGAACATGTTTAATCGTGTTCCCAAATTACAGAAAGTAAAAACACAACCCTTTTGGAAGCCCTCCCCTGTTACCGGTGGGAAAAAATTAAATCCACACAATTTCAAGGGTTTTTAAAAAAGCAAGTTGAAAACGTTCATTTGTTCATGAACGATAATACAAAGGGGAAAAGAAAAAAATTTTTCCTTTTCTAGGTGTCCCGATTTTTTAAAGCGGTTTTGGGAAAAAAATTAAGGGTTCTTTGTAATGGAAAAAAGGGTCCTCACACAACCGCCCCAAGACTTAAAAAATAATACTAATAATAACTTTAGAGCCTTTAGAGAAAGAGTTTCCTTGCTTTGAAATGTCCCTATCCCTGTACCGTACCTCTTGTCCCTTTAAACCCTTGGGCCACGAACCAAAGCCGGGGCCCGTCCCGACCTTTCCCCGCCTTCCCCCACCCCCGAGTTTTCCCTAAAATTTTGGGACCATGCTACACCCCCCTTTTCCACCCGCAAGCAAATAAAGTCAAGGGGGGAGCAACCTGGGGAACCCCCCATCGCACAATCAATCCCCTTTCGGGGGGCTTCCCGGTAAAACTGGGAAACCATACTTAGGGCTCCGCTCCCCGGCAAGGCTATGTCCAGTGGGCCACACCGCTGTCCCCTGACCCAAAATAAAGCAGTAAAAAGAAGTTATTTTAACCCGGGAGTCCTGGGAAAATGACAAATAACGGTTTCCCCATAAAGGCCTGACAAAAGGGAAAAAGTCCAATTTCAAGAGTGCCACTGGCCCAAAATTAAAAATTTCACATGGTGTACTCCCTGTCCGCTTTTTAAACATCAATAAACCATTTAATAGCCTTTCTGTTCATAGAGTCGTTCCAAAAAATGGAAGGGTGGAATTCCACGTTTTGGAAATGTCCCCCTTTTCAGCCTATTTTTGGGGGGGACCCGGGCCGCCACCCGCACTTAAAGGGGGGTGTTTTGGCGGTGTAAAGGGAACGGCTTAAGTGCAGCAAAGTTTCCTGGCCCTTTTTTTTGAATGCCCTTTGGGTGGGTTTTAAACTTGAAAAACCAGATTGAGCAATTTTCCCCCCGGGTGGGGACTTTTGTTTGCCCGGGGGGAAAACTCCTTCCACTTGGATCAAACAAAAATCTTAATGGCCTTTTCCCCTGTTCAAACAATTTCCCCTGTTCATAAATTTCCCCCGTTAAAATAATTTTTCCTGGTTTTTCAATTTTTCCCCCTGTTCATAAACTTCCCCCTTTTAAAATATTTAATTTCCCGTTTAATCAATTTTTTCCCCCGTTCATAATCCCCCCCGTTTTAAATATTAATTCCAAACATAATTTGCCCCTGTTTTAAAGGATTTTTCCCCCTTTAACATATTTTTTTTTTTGTTCATAATTTCCCCGTTTAAAAAAAAATTTTTCCCCCGGGTTTAATTTTATTTAATTCCAGTTTTATCAATTTCCCCCCATTTTTAAAAAATTTCCCCGTTAATATATTTATTCCTGTTCATCAAAATTTTCCCCTGTTCCCTCAGTTTCCGCTGCCCGTGGGAACCCCGACCTTTCGCACGATTACCTGACCTCGAATCTCCGGCCCGGGCCCGCCCCGCCCCGTTGGGGGCCTGACCTTTTACTACGAATTTCGTCTTTAAAGATTCGGTTTCCCTAATTCCCCGCCGGGCCTTCCGGGGGGCCGACCCGGGGAAGCTAGTCCGCGGGCCCGGGGGAGCACCTGGAGGACTCCCACCTGCGAAAGTCCCTTTCCCGCCTTGGGGGCGGGCTCTGGCGAAAACCGGGGGCCTACTTAGGAACCCCCCTCCCGGCGGGCCGCTACCGAACCCGCTTGCGCGGTCCCGAGGACCACTACTCCCTTTTCCCTTTAAAAAATGGCAGAAATTTAATGCCCCGTTTCCTTTGGCCAGTTTTTGAATGGTTTCAGAGTCCACCCTTGGGAAAAAGGGGGGACTGCAGTACCCCCAACCTTTGGGCAAAAGCACCCTCCCGGGGGGCTGCAAAGGGTGGCTAGGGAAACCTACTGCTGTCTCTTGGGGAATCAACTCGGTTTAAAGAAAATACGGCACCATGAGATCCGAGGAGCAGGGGTATCTGCACTGGTAGATTTGGAATAGACAGGGAGGGTTTTCTTGGCAGGGTGGGTGAAGCCTTTACGCCTGAAAGTTGGGGGGCGTTCCCCCTTTTTTTGGGTGGGGTGCTGTTGGGACAGGGTGGGGCCCCCAAAATCTGAAACACGGGGATGGTGGGCACTCATGATGGGTTATGCAGGGGGGATGGGGCCAACGTAGGTCCCTTTTCAAGCTTTACTTTCTGCCCCCCAGATTCTTTCAAAATTTATATTCAACCCTCCTCTGGGGGCTCCCTCAAAAAACTTGGGCAAAAACCCCCCCGAGTAGGGATTTTACCAAACCAAAGCTCCCCATTGAAATGACTTTACCCCGGGCCGCTGACCCATTAGCCCCTGTGCCGCTAAATTTCTGGGGCCTGCAAAAAAGGGGTGGTCTAAATTGGAAACCCTCTCTTCTCCCCCAAAGATAATGATGAAGCTCTTTTACACTGTTTTCTGGGGTTTAAACTCATAGCATCACATGGTTTTTCCCCAAAAACCCCCCATATGCTGATGACACCCAAATTTTTTATCTCTGGCCCAGAAAAATTAAATCTCCCACTGTCCAAAAATCCCCAAAATTGGGCTGCCCTCCAAATCCCCTTTTTCCCTCCCTCTCCTAAAACTTAAAAGTAAGAAAAAACGGAATGCTTTCCCGGGCCCGGGACAAAAAGGGTAGTCGAAATGTTTGGGGGGACCGAAAAGGGTCCAAATTTGTCCCAGGGGGGGGAAAAGGGGCACAAGGGGGGCACGGGGTGGGCTGAATTTTCCGTTTTGGGGGGCACTTTTAAAAGCCTTTAAATTTAAAAAGGCAAAACCTTCCCCTTTTCTCAGCCTTTCTTCTTCACCCGCTCCCCAAAAACATCCGGGGTTTCATCGAAAGTGTTTGCCCTGTCACTCCCTTTCCATCCACCTCAGCGGTTTTCGCTGGGAAAAAACCTTACCCCCTCCACAACAAAAACCCCCAAATTTCAACTCCCCCTCATTTCCACCCCCTTTTCCCGCTTCTGCAAGAAGCAACGGATGCCCCTTTCCCCCCCCCTCTTTGCGCCCACTGTCCCCCAAATATTTTTTTCCTCACTGATAGGGGGGGAGCACAAAATATTTTTTTCGGCTGTGGGAAGCGAACAGGAAAAGAAGGGGGGTTTTTGGGGCCGGTAAAAGGGGCCCCCCACCCACCACTGGGGCCATGGGCCCAACTAGGGATTGTGTGTGACAAACTCACCGACCTTGGCTGGGGGTTTTTCAAATGTCCCTCTGGGGAGAAAAGTTTTAAAAAACCTAGTGTGGGTTTAACACTGGCCGGGAGAAGACAACTATGCTTTGGCCCCCGCAGGGGGACTCCTCGTGACATTCCCCTTTCTGTGTGCGATCTTGGGCGGCTCCGGTAATCAAATTTCTGTGTTCTTTGACGCAAAGGTTAGGATCTTAGCCCTAGCTTTTTTTTTTTCCCAGCGGGCCGCTCCCCATAAATTTTTATCGGGCGCTTTCCCCCGCTTCTTTTTTTTGGTCATTTTGGCCCCCGGGTTAAGTGCCCGGGGAATTTTAAAGGGGGTGAAAGCGATTCTAATAGCGCGGCAGTAAATGGGCGTGTAAAACCCTTCCCACAGAAGGTATGAAGCCCAAAACCCAAAAGCTCCCCCCCGATTTTTTTAACCCGGGGGCACAATTTCAACAGCCCCCAAAAACAGGCCTTTGCAGCCAAAAAATACTGTTTTTTTAACACGATTCACCCCGAAAAATTTGGGGACGAAACGGATTTTTGGCGGAAAATTCACAAATCGAATTTTTTAAAAATTTCCCGGGGGCCCACCCAAAAGGGTAACTTTAAAACATGTTTTTTTTTTTAAGTCTCGTTTAATGAAAATAAGAGGGGCGAGGAGGGCCTGAAAAAAAGATGAAATGTGAAAGGGGTTTTGAAAATTGGGGGGGTGGTCTTTAAAAGGGGAAGGTAAACTTAGCGACAGCCCTGGTCTAACTACTCCACTGCATTTAACATTGTCAGAGCACCATACTCGTTTCCAGCTTAGTAAGGGACAAAAGAAAAATTTTCCCGTATCCAAAAAATAAATTTAAACATCGGGGTTTTAAAAAAGGGAGTTAATCCCACTAAACCCTGCAGGAAAGCCATAAACGGGGCCCTCATTTTTTCCAGCTCACTGTGAGGGTCGTTTAAGCCCTCTCTGCCCCCTGTGTTTACTTTAGAACGGGATTTAGCCCTGTGAAAGGGGAAAGCCCCTCATCCAGCTAACAGCAGCCATTGCGCCCTTTCACTCGCCCTGATTCTGCAAAACACCCCTCCTAAACCATTTCCTTTCTGGGGAATACCACCCATGCGACAGCACAGTGTTTCAACAGGAAATTTTTCCCATCTTCCAAAGATCATCTCTCACCCTTTGGGAAAAAGGAATTACAAGCCCAGTCCCGGGACCACAAGGGATTTTTAGCACAGCAGGGGTTTTTCCCGCAGCAAGGAGAAAGGGAAGAAAAGGGTTTCAGTGGAAAACTCACAGAGCAACAAACTCTTTACCTGCTTATACCCACCCACGGGGTAAATCCCCTGTTTCCACTATTTTTTTGGGTCACACCCTATGAAGCAACATTTTTGCTCCCATTTTTATAAAAACCCTTGGCCCCTTTTTAGCCTTCAAACTCCCTGAAGACAGCAGGAACCCCATTTTACAAGCCCCTCCCTCATAAAAAGGGAAAGGCCTCCCCCAAACGGGGCTTTAAACCCTTCCCTTTTTCCCACACTTCCTAACAAAATTTATTCAAGCTAAAGGCCCAAACCTTGTGTTAAGCTTACACTGATCCAATCCGGGGACACAACAGATTTCTATTTTTGAAAACCGGGGGCATTTATTCCTCTTTCCAGAGGTTTTTGGTTCATAATCTGCAAATCCAGGGGGGGTGAAGTTAAAATAAAAAAATACAAAAGGACTTTATCTAAAGGCAACCCCCCACGGGTACTTCTACAGTTTTTCCTAAGGTCCTTTTGCAACAAAAATTTCTGCTCTCCCCCCCCAATCAGGGGAGGAAATTTTCAAAGAAGAACCAAAAGAATAAGCCAACCCAAAATTTTCCCAAAACCCTTTTTCCCCTCGAAACCCAAAGGATCCTCAACAAAAAAAGGGGCCTAAAATTTTTCCCCTCTTCCCCGACCCTTCTTCCAAAGCGGGGCTTCAGTAAATTTTGAACAGCATGATCTGCCTGTTTCCCCAGCCTCTGACGGGTATCCTTGCCCCCAACTTTTCTCACCCTTTTCCCCGTTCAACTTTGAAAATTTTGTTTTTAAAAACGAGGGAGGGGGGAGCTCAAAAAAATTTTTCCCAATCACTAGCGGCCCCCACTAAACCCAAAATTTGAAAACCCAAGATGTCAACTTTGCAAATTCCCCAAACAATTCCCAATTGAGCTAAAAAAGGGCATTAAAAAGAGAAAGTTCCACATTGGCCTCAAAATTTCTTGACCTAGAGGACCGCCCAGGCGTAATAATGTTAGTTTCGGGGTTTCCCCACGGATTCTTCTTGCCAACCAGTTAAACGAATCCCTAAACAATCGATGGCTCTCTTTTTTTGCCAACTTCCAACTCAGACCTAATGATGGGAAGGGAAACCACAGGATCCCTAAACCCAAAAACCTCCCTCAACAATTTCCCCGAGAGACACAATAGCCCAAATTTTACTTTTCTACAACATTAAGGGAAAATTTTTAAAAAGGGGCTTTAAGAAAGGGGACCCGCCCCCCCGGGACCGTTTTTAAAAGAAATTTTCCATCCCCCCGGATTTATCCGCTGAACCATCAAAAAAAGGAAAGATTCCCAAACCCAACAAAAATTTTTTTACGAGAAAAGGGGAAAACCCAATATCGAGGGGGAAACCCCAATTTAAATTAATAATTTTTCGGGGAAGGCCCCCAAAAGTATAGCCAAAACCCAAAGAGGCCACCTTACCCCTGAAAAATTGGAACCTTCTATCTCAGCAGCCCGCTATTCCAAGAGAAAATAAACAAATGAAACCGGAAAATAACACCCTCTGGGGGGCAGATAAACCGAAATTTAAAGATGCGGGACTAAAGGTTTTTAAAATTTTCTTTAATTTTCCTTTAATTTTTCTTTTGGTTTCCCTTCTTTAAACGCACTCCAGAGCTCCTTCTCAATGATTTTTTCTTAAATAGGCAATTGATTTTGCCCCCCCAGTTTTTTTCCGTTTAAAGGGAAAATTATTTTTCAAATGCATTCCTATTTTCAACATTTTCCAAACAGTTCAAATTTTGGGGCTCATGTTTAGAGCAAATTTCCCTTTTTTAAAATTTTTTATTATTGCCCAAGTCTTAACTTTCCGTGACCTGTTTTAACTTTACTTTTAAAGAAATGTCAATGTTAAAAATACATATTGACCCTTTTTTTTTCTTTTACTTCTCCATTAGGGGTTATTAATTTATGTCACAAATTTTAAGGGGTTCCAATTCTCCGCCCCAAGAGATCATTTTTTTAAGGGAAATTTGTATTCAAAATCCCGTGCAGATTTTAGTATTTTTTCGGGAAAAACCTACATAATAAAAGAAAACCTTTTAACTTAAACATAAAAATTTCCCATCTTTCCCCTCGCGCGGGGATCTAAGAAAGCGGGAAACCTAAAATTTTTTTCAGAGTTTCTGTTCCCTTTTTTCCCATATACAATCTTTTTCCGCCCCAAAGGGCGTAAAAAATTCTACAATGCACATTGAATTCTATGTTATAAAACACTAGTAACTGTAAATGCTCCGAAAAAAGCATCAGGCATCCTTTGTTTTCCAGAGTTTCCCCCAAAAACCCAAAAAAGTTTATTTAAAAGGGCCCGAACCTGGGGGTTTTTGGGGAAATTTTTTAAAATATGGTAATAGATAGAACAAAAGATAGACCCCAAAGGTTGCTCAAACACCCCCAGAATTTAAAAAATTTGTAAAATTGGAAAAAAATTTTAAACAAAAACCTTGGGGGGTATTTCCCACCCAAAAAAAATAATTTCAAAACACAACTCCCCGGCAAAGGAACACTCATTTCAAAATTTAAATTTTTCCTTCAAAATAGCCCAACACGGGGTTTTTGTCTTTAAACTCACAAAAGGACATATCCCCCGGGTCAATAAACCCCCAACCAAATCTTACCCTACAAATGGGTTTTTTCCCCCCTCCTTTTCATACCCCATGGCGCCTAACAGCTTTTTATTAAAACCATTGAAAAAAACCCCTAAAGAAATTAATAATTCCCTTAAAGAAAATTTTTGAAAAAAATTACTCCTTCGCACCTTCAGAAGAAACCTGGGTGCGCACATAAAGGTAAATAAAGGAATTTTTTAATAAACAAACAACTAGAGAAACGCAAACAGAGAAAAGACGCTCACTGAATTTTTAGAAAAAATTAAACACTTAGCCCTAAAAATTTTAAAATTTAAAACCCCTTTCAAAAAAACAGAGGGGAAAAACCCTTCCCTCTCTCCAAAGGAAATTGAGCAATTGCTTCTACAAAAATTTGAAAAACATCTAAATAGATTGGGGTTTGGAATTTCTATTTCCCAAGGTGAAAAGCCCCCGGCGGACTCCACCCCAAAAGGATCAAAAAAACCCCAGCCAGATCCAGAATACCGTAAAATTACCCCCCCAAATAACAAAAAAATTTATACGATCCCAAAAAATTTTTTCCTAACGCATTTGCAAAAATACTATAGATCACTATACAATTTTAATTTCAGCAAGAACACCAGCATGAAAAAGGAAATATTGAAAATTTTCAAAAATGAAAAATCCCCTCCCCCCCCTGACCCAAAAACAACTTGTTTCCCCTTTAAAATCAACCTAAAATCCCCCCCAAAATTGAGAGGCCCAAACAAAAAATTAAAATGCAACAAATCGGGCCCAGATGGCCTACTAATGAGTATTTTTAAAACTCTTCTCGCCCATTTTATCCCCCCAATTTTTCCCCGTTCTTTAATACCATCAAAAACCCAAAGGGCACACTACCCCGGCAGAGATGCTTTGTGAAACCCAAAACTCACTATCCCTAAGTTTTTGGGGAAAAAAAAATTCAAGGGACCTAAAAAACAAACTACAAAACCAATTTCACTACTCAACTTTTTTACCCAAAATATACTCTAAAACCTAGAAAACAACCCCAATATACCCTTCCACCCCTAAACCAAAAGGGGACCGGGTTTGGGGTTATCAAAGGCAACAGACAAAAATGGTAAAAGGGGGCGATTTTTGGATGCTTGAAAATTGCAAATTCAAAAAAGCCCCCCTTCTCTTCTGTCCTAACGGAGAGAAACCTTTAAACGGGAAAAAATTTGGGGGTTCCATGAAAGATTTTTTAAAAAAAATTTGGGGGCTTTTGGGCCCAAAAATTTTTAAATTTCCCTTAATGTAAATTATTTTCCCTCTTCCTCGGGCCCAGGGTCTACCACCCTTGGATTTCTCTCATAAAAATTTTCCCCCAATTTCCAATGGAACAAGACAAGGGTCCCCTGTCCCCCTTGATTATGATTTGTGGCCTGACCCTTTTAAAATCAGAACACACCCGGAAATCCTCTCAAAAAAAAAGGGGGTTTACCAAAAAAAAAAATCCCCATACGGTGAGCCTATATGCAATGATTTTAAAAAATAAATTTTCCAAAAAGCCTGTTTAATTCCATTCCTAATTCCCTTGCCCTATTAAACGTTATGCTCATTTTTTCATACTACAAATTAAACATAACAAAATCTATACTTCCCCTATAAATTTTTCCTTCCCTTAAAAAACTCAACTACCCACCCTTAATTTTATTTTGGGGAACCTCTTTTGTCCCCTATCTAGGGAAACAAAAAGTACCCCAAAAAAATTTAAAACCACCATAGAAAAAATCTGGAGGGGCATTATGCTTCAAATTTTCAGAAAAAAATTTAAAAGACTTTTAAACCCTTTTCCCCCCCCCCCTGGCTAGCTCGCATTAATTTTAACTAAAAATCTACTTCTCCCCATAACAAAAAAATCTCAAGACCCCTTTCCATTTTTTTTTTTCGCCCCTCCTATTCTCACTAAACTTTAAATCAAAAGGTTTTAAAATTTATTTGGGGGCCCAAAAAAACCAAAATTTTAAAAAAAATAAACCTTTTCAAAAGATATTCATGGTGGCCCTCTCCCTTTCCCCAAAATTTCCGCAATACAAAAAAGCTTCCAAACTAAACCCATAACTCTTTTATGGAATTCCCTGAACTCCAACATTGGTCTCAATAGAGAATTTCCCCCAAATTTCCCAGGGGGTTTCCCTTTTAAAGGGTCATTTGATTTTCCATGCTATTTGGCAGAAGTCCCCCCAGAATTTTTAAATTGGGTTTACTTTTCTCATCAGCATCATTTGGCAAAAAAAATTTATTGCTCAGAAGTAAAACCCTAAAATAAATATAGAAAAAACTTTAGCTCCCTCTTTTCAGTTATTCAAAATTAATTTCCCAAAGCTCTATCCCAAAACCCGGGGTAGACCCTGGGGGTTTGGGGGCATAAAAGGGACCTCTATCACCAAGGACCCAAATTAAGTCCTTTGACGATCTAAAAGGGAACAATATACTATCCCCCGAAACCAATTTTTTTTCAAATTTTCAAATCAGACATATTAAACAATCATGGCAATGGCCAGTACCCCCAAAACACCCTTTCCCCCTTTTCCCAAAATTTTCCTTTTGGAATAAACAAAAACATACTTTAAAGGTTTTTTTCAGCACAACCAAACCTGTAAAAACAGACTCTCTACAAAAACCAGATTAAAGCCCAAAGTGGAAACCCAGTTGGCCCCGCCCAAAACAACAGAAAACTGGCTTTAAACGCTAACATTGTTTTTTCCCAAATTTTTTAAAAAGTTCAAATCATATTGAATTGTCAAGAAAAGGGTTTTTATCTTTGCGGTATTTTAAACCCCCCCCCTAGCACATATCTCTCCCGGGTACTCAAAACCCGTGTTGGAACATGCGGGGCTAAAGGGTCCTTATTACACATGTGGTGGGAAAAGTCCACTAATCCAACCCCTATTGGGAAAAAACTAAAAACTTGCTACTTAAAAATCTTTAAAGGGAAAAATTTTTCCCCACAAACCCGACCTAGCTATTCTAGATCCACTTTTCATGAATATACCACACCATCCGTGCATTCCCATCTCATGCTTTAATACTACAAAATTATTAGCTTCCCCATTGGAAAACAACCTCACGCCAGTAATTTCAGAAGTTTTTCAAAAGAATAAAAATTTTTCAAAACAGCTGTGGGGGACTAAAATTTGTAAACCCCCCACACGCCCCTAGCTAGAATTTAAAAAATAATTGGCTTTTTTGACCCCCATCTTTTTTACTATAAATAACAAGGGTAATCACAACCCCTTTCAAAAATGAATTTAAAAAAAATCAAAAAACAGTTAATCCTATAGGTTTTTGGGAAAGGAAAAATTTTCTGAATATATAAAATTTTCATGTTCAAAAAGTGATTGTTGTTTTTAACGAATCTGACCTTTCAAAAAAAAATGACAATTTTTTTGGGGGGTATTTCTTTCTTTTGATGTTTTAAAGACATGGCAATTTTTTGCCGTTTTTTTTCTTTTTTTTTGCTTCAGAAAAAGTTATATTAAAGTAAAGTACCATTCTGGGTAAGTAAAAAAAAATTTTGCTGGAAAAAAAAAAAAGAATACTTTTAGAAACCTTGAAACCCTTTTTAATAGCCCGAAGTTTCTTTAAGATCAAGGGTTTTTCTTTTTTAACCCTTTAGTTTGTAAATTTTGCAATATTTTTTCATCATTGAATGTTCCAAAGTTAATTTTTACTGTTTTCTTTTTTTTCACACCATTTTTTTTAAAATTTAAAAAATCTATAAATCCTTTTTATATTTATAACATGTAAAATAATAAAATAGAAGTTATGTTTGGATTTTGCTTGATGGGAGATTTTTAGGAAGTTACTCCATGATATTGTGTAACTGATTTATTGCTTGTGGAAGTTTTTTGGCAGTATTATTTGTAATCCTGTATCGTATAAATAAACGGCCCTCCAGTATGGTCGAGAGTCATTGCTACTGAAACTTCTGTTTGAGTCAGTGTTTCCCCGGATCTAATCAATACCCTTTCTGGACTTCGCTAACAATCTGGAGGCCCCAGCAAGGTAGGGGAATTCTGATGGATGGACCCAAACTCCAACTGGACTAAACACTAAAAGATGCTCTTCCTGGTAAGGGAATGGTAAAATCCCTGGTATGTCATTTGGTTTTGACTCATTGCTAGGGATGAGCGATTCTATCGACAATAGTTGAAATCGGCACAGTTTTTACGTTTATCGAGGTTTCGCGATTATATCTTAATGATAATTGTTATCACGTTTACAATCGCGCCTTTTCAGCGCTTCTTGTAATTTTTGCGGCCATCCAATCAGAGAAGAACATAGAGCAGGGTGAGCTGGGTGTACGACGTCATGATTGGGTGGTGTATGGATCTCATTGGCTGCAAAAATCACATGACCTCATGTTAAGTATGCGACGCCATTTCCTGTGCAGTGTCATTTCTCACTGATCTCACTAAAGACCAACACGTCTGACTGCCTGTCCCAATAGCTGTTGTCATAGCTCAAAGAGGCAGTCTTCTTTTATACAGAAAATCATCCTTGTAGTTGTGAAGCTTAGGATATAGTTAGATTAGTGAATTTAAAGGGGTATAATCGCTACAAAGTTCATGTCTCAGATTATGGGGACAGTAAAAATAAGCACTTTTGTAAGTGGTTTGCATTACCTCTGTCACTTGGGTTAGCAGATATGAACTTTTCTGTAAATCTGTGTTCTATTTCTGCTGTTGCTGGTCGGACACACCTCCTGGATGTTTCCCGCCCCCTAGACACGCCCCCTGCACTGTGATTGGCTGGCTGGCATTTCATTCAGCCTGTTGGGATATGCCCCCAGACAGGAAACGCCCCAGTCACGCCCCCTGCGCTGTGATTGGCTGCCTGCACACTCTGTGTTTTCTCCCCTCTGAGCTGTTAAAATCGATAGTGAAACCAAAGTCTGCTGGCTCTGTACACATCTCCCAGCTCTAGGGTGAATGATCTGGGCAATTACTGGCTGTTTAAGTCACAGATCCCCTCATATAACACAGTATTATAAAGTCTCCAGGGGGAGAGGAGGAGGAGGGCAGTGTGTATTCCTCCATATAAAACAGTAACACAGACTGCAGCCTGATAACAGAGGGGAAGGGGGGGCAGTGTACACTCCTCACATGCCTCATCAATTCAGGCTGTGTGTGTAACTGCTTATAGCCCAGCAAGGAGCTTGTGGAGTGAGGCTGAAGCTCTGCAGAAAAAAGAAGCATGCAGGAGGCTGCAGATCTGTTCAGACCAGACATCCTTCTGCTTCTACTGCCTAACTCAGAATGATGATATCATAGGTAGTGTTGAGCGATTATTATTGACAAAGTTGAAATCGGCAAGGTTTTTATGTTGATCGAAATTTATAGATCATGCGATAATTAAGGCTAAAATCTGTGCATCATCTATTAAGATCGCGCCATTTTCGGCGCTTCCTGTAATTTTGGCGGCCAGCAAATCAGATTACAGAATACAGCAGGGTGAGATGTGTGTGCGACGTCATGACTGGAATGTGTATGGTTGCGATTGGCTGGAAAAATCACATGACCTCGTTTTACATAGACAGCGTTTCCTGTTCAGCCTCAGTATCTCTCAGCGTCTCATAGGAGTAGGACGTGCGCTCTGCCTGTGGCCAAACAGCTCAGCGAAATTATTCTATTTCTTCACAGAGAAAAATCTACTATTAGCTGTGATCCTTACAATTTAGTTAGATTAGAGATTGGAAGATTTTATATAGTTAGGTAGAGAATTTTAAAGGAGCATCTATCGCTGTAAAGTCACAGGGGGAGCGGGGGGGGGGGGCCCGCGGGCGAACACAGACAAGCTCTATAAAGAACACTGGATAAAGTTCACCAAAAAATTATTTGTGGGACATTGCCTGAAAATATTTTTTATTATTAAAATTTTTTTGTATTGAAATATTTCCTGGTTTATTGGGCACCCCTGAAATTATATTGGGTTACACTTTCTTTTCTAGAAAATTGCAGGCTCAGTTTTTGGGGGGAAAAACCCCAATTTTATTATCATTTTTCATTTCAGTTTAGGTGTTCTTTTTTCTTTTTACCCATTCCAAACCTTTGTTCATATTCACCCTTGCACTTAAATTTTAAAAAAAGAAATTTTTTATAGTCCCCAACAGGTAAATTAAAAAGGTGAAAAAAAATCCCGTGTTTTTATCCCAAAAAACAAAACGAAAATTTTTTTTGATTTTGGGCACTACAGCTTTTTTTCATTGACGCAGCTTGAAAGGTAAATCTAAAAACACCCAATTTTTTAGTCACCCCAGGTAAATTTAAAAAAGGTAAAAAAAATTCCGTGTTTTTTACGAAAAAAATAAACATACGTTTTTTTTTTTTAAATTTGGCGCACTACAGCTTTGTTCATTGCCCGCAGCTTGCATTTTAAATCTGAAAAAAAAGCAATTTTATAGTCACCACAGGTAAATTTTGGAAAGGTGAAAAAAAATAAAATTTTATTACCCGAAAAACCTTTTTCAGTTATGTGTTTTTTGACTTTGGCCCCTACTACGCTTTGTTCTTTTGACGCGGGCTTGCATTTAAATCTAAAAAACAGGAATTTTATAGTCCCCACAGGGGGAATTAAAAAGGTGAAAAAAATTTACCGTGTTTTTTCGAAAAAATTTAAACGGGTTTAGTTTTTTTTTGAAATTTGGCCCCTAAAATGCTTTGTTCTTTGGGAACGCACCCTTAACCCCCAAAAATTAAAAAACAGCAATTTTTTTTAGTAAACCACAAGGTGAATTGAAAGGTGAAAAAAATTTACTTTTTTATTATCCAAATACATTTCAGTTTTCGTTTTTTTTTTGGGGGGATTTTTGGGGGCCTACACCCTTTGTTCTTTAAGCAGCTTGAACGTAAATCTGAAAAACAGAAAATTTTATAGTCACCCGGGGAAATTAAAAGGGTTGAAAAAAAAATCCCCATTTTTTTACCCGAATACTTTTCCCAGATAGTTTTTTTTGACTTTGGGCATCCGTTTTTGTTCATTGACGAGTTTTGCAAAAAAATCTGAAAAAAACAAAATTTTTTTAATTAGGTTCCAAAACAGGTGAATTGAAAGGGCAAAAAATACCGTTTATTATCCCGAAAACAAAAAACGGGATACGTTTTTTTTTAAATTTGGCGCCTACAGTTTTTTCTTGGGAACGCGGGCCTTGCACTTTAAATCTGAAAAAACAGAAATTTTTTTGGGTCACCACAGGTGAATTGAAAGGTGCAAAAAAAAAACCGTGTATTTTTACGAAAAACAAAAAAACAGTTACTGGGGGTTTTTGACTTTGGCGCCACTACGCTTTGTTCATTGACGCAGCTTGCACCTTTTAAATCTGAAAACAGAATTTTTAGTCACCACAGGGTAAAAATTGAAAGGGTTTTGCAAAAATTACATTTTAAAATCCCCAAAAATAAATTTAAGATACGTTTTTTTTGATTTGGGGCAATACAGGCCCTTTTTTCATTAAAGCAGTTTGGGAAAGAAAATTTCTAAAAAACAGAAATTTTTTATAGTCACCAAAGGTGTTTTGAAAGGTGAAAAAAAATTTCCCGTGTTTTTTACGAAAAAACCTTAAAGATACGTTTTTTTTGGGACTTTGGGCACTACGCTTTTTTTCATTGAGCGTTTTTGCACTTTAAATCTAAAAACAGCAATTTTATAGTCACCACAGGTGAATTGAAAAGGTGAAAAAAATTTACGTGTATTATACGAAAACTTTAACGAAAAGTGTTTTTTGTTTTTGGCGAAATAAGTTTGTTCATTGACGCAAGCTTCGCACGAAAAATCTGAAAACAGCAATTTTATATTCCCCAAACGGTGTTAAAAAAGGTGAAAAAAAATTTTTTACCGTTTTTATTATAGGGAAAACTTAACAGAAAAAGTTTTTTTTTAACTTTGGGTTTCTACCCCTTTGGGTTCTTTTGACGCGCTTGCCCCGTAAATCTGAAAAACAGAAATTTTTTAGCCCCCAAACAGGTGAATTAAAAGGGGTGCAAAAAATACTTTTTTATTTACCGGAATACTTTTTTAAGAGGGCTGTGTTTTTTGACTTTGGCGCATTTACAGTTTGTGTTCATTGACGACCCTTGAACGTAAATCTAAAAAACAGAAAATTTTTAGTCCCCACGGGGTTTTTAAAAAGGTGAAAAAAAAACCCCGTGTATTATACGAAAAACTTAACAGATAGGGTGTTTTTTGATTTTGGGGCCCACTACAGCTTTTTTTCCTTTAAACGCGTTGCACTTTAAATCTGAAAAACCAGAAATTTTTTATGGTCACCAAGGGGGAATTAAAAGGGGTAAAAAAAATTACATTTGTATTATATGAAAACAAAAAACAGATACGTGTTTTTTGAAACTTTTCCCCAGTCCAGATTTGTTGAAAAGAAAACCCCTTTGGGCATTTTTAAATTTAAACCCAAAGAAAATTTTTTGTTTTGTTTAAAGGGGATTTGAGGAAAAAAGCTGTGATTTTGTATTTTTTAAGGGGGACTTTCCAAATTTTATTCCAAAATTTTAAAAAATTTTTAATTTCTAAAAACAGGGGGAGCAAAATGAAAGGTGGTAAGCGGGGAAAAGAGGGGGTTTTAGACATAAAGGGTTTAGAGGTAAAAAGAAAAGGTGCCCTTCCGTGCGGGCCCGACAAACACCCATCCCCAGGGGATCGTCGTTGCTTCCGTAAAGGCCTGTCTTTTCGGGGGGTTAAGGGCCCTGGGGAATCCCCAGTAAAAAAAACCAGTGTCGCCAATCTGTCCTTCAGGGGTTAAATGCAACCTGCACCCGCTGATTTACTTCCGTCCTCCCAGTCAACGGCCAAAAATGTCTTTCATCAGCTAAATCAGCATCCCCCCCAATTTTGAAGCCCCCAAATTTTTAAAAAACCCTTTCGTTTTACCCCCCAAACTGGGGATAATCCTTTGGGTCTAAAGGGACCTCTTTGAGGGACAAATGCGGTTGGGGGTCCAAAAAGGCAGGGTTAAAAAAAGATCAAGAGGGATTTAGTTGCTTTGGACG